>BQNB010086681.1:7500-28121 GCA_026074375.1 Tanacetum coccineum | reverse complement strand
AGTTAAATATCCCACGCGTCGTAGGGATATATATATAGATATTTTCCTAAGAAAATATCTAATATCTCACATAATATCTTTTTTCATATACATCTTTCTCAGTTTCTCTCATCTCTCTCTCTTCTTTCAAGCAACCACAAAAAATCACGCACCCACCCCGTGGCGATTGATACCAATTGTAGGAACCCGGTTATCACTTCATAACACGATTCAATAAAGAAACTAGAAAAGAGAAGATTGTTTAGAGAGAGAGAGAAGAGAGAGAGATGAGAGAAAAAGATAGATTTAGAAAAAAGATATTTGTGAGATTTAGGAATTAGATGTGAGATATAGATATTTTCTTAGGAAAATATCTATATATATATCCCTACGACGCGTGGGATATTTAACTAGGACCCGGGCTCGGGTTTTGCTTGGGATTAAACCCGAAACATATACAATATTAGATTATCTATCGAGCCCGATTCCCGATAATATTCTATTACAACGTTAACTAATTAAAGACCGAAGCTCCATTGTAGAGTGACCGAGCTTCCTTGTTCGACTCAATAAATTGAGGCTAACAAAAATGTCGCGCGAGCGAGCGCCCCGAAGTGGTTCTTGAAACACGGGAACCGAGCTTCCTTTAATTGGACTCAATAAAATTGAGCTAACATGTTCACAAATTATCCAAATCTTAGATTTGTACGCACATCCAAAAAGTTTGATTTCTTCTAACACTACTTAGATAATAATTTAAGACTTGATGCTTAGAGTTGGAGTTAATAGACCACATAAATATGACATCTGATCTTTTTGGACTAACCTCAATATCAACTTTTAAGTAGGGGTTCTACTCCCGAAACAACGCCAAATCGACACGCGAATTGACTGTCTTTTGACAACTTTTCTTGCAAAAAATTATTTGACTAACTTTCCGACCTCAAAACCTTTCGGGGCTAGACTTTTTGGAAACTGGACTCTCTAAACTTCAATTTAGGCACAAGATTCATCTCAAAACTTGTTTTTATCATTGAGATATCATTCAATCAACACGACCTAAAATTCTGTCAAACCCTAACTTTCAATTTAACGTGATCTAACCTAAATCGTTTACACCCACATGCTCTAAATCTAATCCCGAACACTCCCATATAGTTTTCTATCACTAATTTACAAAAAATTTATGAGCCCTAATTATTTCATCAATTAAAGTTACTAATTATAAAAAGATTAAACAAAAACTTAATTGAAAACATACCTAAACCTTTACTTGATTACACTCGAATCACCACCTTAGTTCTTGATTAAAAAAAATTCTTTTCTTTTCTTGAGGGAATCGGCCGAACAAACCAAAAGAGAGAGAAAAAGTGACTTACGCCGTCCACTTCGATTAAAGAGAGAGAAAAAGTGATTTAGGGTTTTATTAAATTTGTATTTATACTATCTAGAATCCTAATTGTAATCAAATTGTTTCCTTTTTTTTCCTATAACCGGTCGATTAACACCCCTTTATACTTTTATTTTTATTTTAATTATTATTAAATACATATTTACCCCCTTATTTTCTTATTTTTATAAAAACCCTTTATTAATTTTGCAAACCTTTTAAACAAAAGCTAGTTTTAATCTTACTATTTATAAATTTCATTTTATAAATTACTTTCCTAATTTAGAAAAACCCGTGCTTAATTAAATTAAATAATAGACTTAACTCAAACCTAATAATACATTATATACTCTTACGCTCATATATCAATTATTCACCAAATTACACGATAACACATAAAATCCTGCTATCATTTTCATTGTCACAAAATGTGAACGAAATGAAATAGCTATCAAAACCATAATTCAATCACTAATAGATGAACACGCATCACGGATTGATATTAAATACTCATACAAAATCACATAAGCACACAATTATAACACATAATAAATACTTTAGTCAACTCTAACGGTTTGACTAACCTGCTCAAGTCACGGTTGTCACACCACATGGCTCAATAAGTAGTTCTAGCTTCTCAACTTGTTCCAAGATACCATACCATTGGGAGATGCAACAATTATGCGGTGCTTCAGATTATTCCATGTTGTCTTGAGTGCAAGATTGTTAGAAAGATCTTACTTGATCATCCATTGAGCTATGCTCTAACTGCAACTACTGATGTACTTGTTGTGTATCTATAACAATTCTTGAGAATAGTGAGAAAAGTTCCTGATACTGAAGACACAATCAATTTCATGCTAGATACTGAGGAATTTACCTACACAGTGGATATGTTCCAAATCACTCTTCATTTGCCAGTGAAAACTCCTAAAAATCCATTTTCACACCGGTCAACATTCAGACTATTGAAGCTTTCATAAACAAGGTTGGCTATCAAGGTGTGTTTATAAAGTGGGTGCTTTCTATACCAAGAATCTAGCTCAACCATGGAAAACAATGTTCAAGGTGTTCAACCGCTACTTAACAACAAGAACATCTAGACACGATAAGACAAAGATCAACATTCTTTGATTGTTTCATGTTGTGATCAACCAAACAAATGTTGATTATGCTACTCTTCTATGGTGGGATTTCATGAACAATGTGAATCAGAAGAAGGAAGCCATCCAGTATCCTCGATTCATCTAGCTTATAATTGCTTATTTGATGAAGAAATTCCTAAACATTCCTCAAAGGATTGATGAGGATTATAATTCCATCAAGGATGATATTCCATTGGTTAGTGTGTTTACTACTAGAAATGTGCTCGTACGAGGGATGTTGATTCTGGATGAATTCTTGACTGTGGAAATCCATGCCACTTATGACTTTAAGAAGTATGAGATGGTGTTTATGAATGTAGTTGTTCTAATGAATCAACCGCAACCGGTTGTTTCTACCTAAGGAACGCATAGGTTTACACCTAAATCCCATAGGACACCTACCCTTACTGCTGTTAGTCCTGAGGGGAAGAAGAGGAAGCAAACTACAAGAGAATCAAGCTCACCAAGGAAATCACAAAAAATAACCATCAAAAAGAAGAAACAAAGTACAACTCCAATTCCACCTCCAGGTGATGATCGAGAGAGAGACGAAGTGGCTGAACCAACCATTCTAAGTCTCATATTACACAAAACTACTTTAGCTGCTGAAGCTCAAGAAAATATTTCAAAAGTACAAGAGAAACTGGATGAGGGGGAGATTGAAAAGATGGTTGAAGGTGACGAAGATGAAGAATCATATGAAAGTGAGTTTTCTGATTCCATGATTAATGATGACGTTGATGATTCCGGTACTAGGTTAGAGCCCGGGAGTCATAAGGAAAATCCATAAAATGTGATTGATGATGATGAAGAGATTGAGAAAGAGAAGAAAGATAAAGAGATTGAGAAGGAAACGAATATTGATGATGTTGAAAAGTCGGATGAGGTTGTTAAGGAAAAAGATATTGATGTTGCAACGGGTAGTATGGAGTTTAGGAAAGAGAAGATGCAGACACCAATTCCCTCACCAACTAGACCCTCTAGGAAAGTTTCATCTTCTAATAAAACAATTTCTGAGGAATTGACAGCCGCTGTATCACTAACAACTGATACTACATCTAAAGATTTGTCTACATCTAAACGCAAGAAAAAATCTATTTCATACAAGACGAAGATTCTTCCAGGAAGTATTGATGGCATGTGCAGACGACGTGGTCAAATTTGTTCTCATATCAAAAACAAATTCATTACTCATGATTTCTTTATGGAAAGATTCAAGAAGTTCTTGATCATTGCAACAAGGTTGTACCTGACATGAAGATTGCAAAGACTAATGAGATAATCAAATGGGAGATGCCACATCTAGTTAATCTTGTAGTTAACAAAGATCATGAAGTTGATCCTATAAATGCATGAGAAATGATATCTAAAGAATTTGCTACTCATGGACCCAAAATGATTGAGGAACTCTTTAGAAAGCACATGTAGAATACAACTCTCAATATTTATCCCACAACAAGCTCGTCAACTGTTGCAAAAACAACTGCTAATCTTCAATAACAGTTATATTTGAATATGAAGTCAAAACCTCAAGATCAAGCAGTTGATCTAGAATTATGGGAAATTTTGAAAGCCAAGTTTAAAAAGTAATAACATTTCACATATCACGATGAAGATTATAGGAATGCTGATCCTCCTAAAGGTGGAGAAACATGGCGAAAAGATATTTTGGCAAAAGGAATCTTTTGTGAATGGAAGACCAATTCTATCGACGATGAAGCGTCTGTAATAATCAACCCTTCGGGGAGATTGTTAGGTTCAAGAAAAGTGTATATTATTATATGAATTGGTCTTTAATGTATGTCAATAATATACGTAACAATATCCAAAGTATATAAAATTCCAAAACTACCCTTGAGGACAAAGGTAGTAGGATAAATCTTACAAAAATACTACACGTTTTAACCGGTAAGTGATTACCGGGTCGTTTTCCTAAAGATTTATGAAATTGAGACCACGTTTGTTATTTGAACAATGATTTGAATTGGTTCGAAGATGATTTGTTTTCTAAAATCCTAAAAGGAACAATTAAACCTAACTACAAGAAATTAATACGGGAAAGTAAATTTTAACTAAAAACGCAAATTGGGAATCCTAAACGAGACCTAAAAACCCTTGATTAACAAAATTAAGCCTAAAATTATCCTTTTGGTTTTTGTAAGACTTAATTGACTAAAAAGCTAAAACAAAGAAAACTAGACTAAAAATGAAGGTGATACGGGCTTGAAAACACTAAAAACGTAAATGTGGTATATCCTATATCATAATACGGGGTCGATTCTTGGATTTGGCTAGTTTCTAGAGAGAGAAACACTAGAGAGAATATTCTAGAGAGAGAAAATATGTTTCTTTGTAAAATGAAATAATAACTAGCTTACCTCTTCCAAAGTTAGAAGAGGCTATATATAGTACTTACAATATACTGGGTATTCGTACCCGACTTAAAACCGAAAAACGTACTATTAACTATTCAGCTACGAGCTATAATAAACAGTAAAATACACGGGGTGACCGAGTCTTTTTCTAATATCTAACAATCTCCCCCTAAGGGAGGTCACCCCTGAAAATACCAAACTTTAATCACTTCAGTCTTTAGCTCGTAGACATTTGATATCTTGTACATTTGGGATAGTAATCTTTTGATTCATCTTACGCTTGTCTTTGACTGTGATCTTGAGCTTTCTTGAGATCATCGCCCAAACATAATCTTACATCATCTTGTGATGGATCGCCATCTTGTGCACTTGTGAAGAAATACATGACATCAGAGTTTGCGGAAGCTTTGACACCTTTATGAGGTCTTTCATAACATCATAACAAGTGTAGGTCGTGTCTTGGCATTCGGTTATTTACTTGACATCTCAGGAACTGGGAATTTCCATCTCCATCTCCATCTTTAAGATATCCTGTAATGAAACAGTTAGTAATAAAGAGAAAATTGATTTGAAAAGACAGTCTAAGTGTTTCTTATGAAAGAATTTTGTAACACTTCGAGAGTTTTGATTGTTTGTCAAATGATAAATAACCGTCAATTCTTATACTGGAACAAGTTTGATTCACACAGAATCGCACCATTGTTTCTTTCCAGTTGACACAAGTTTGATTCTTGTAGAATCGCACAAGTCACCTACCTAGAGCTTGTTTGATGTTGGCTCTAGCAGGATTTCCATCTTCATTGTGAAAAACTATCGTTTCACTCGGATGTTCTGGCAATATCACAAGGATAATGCGTAGGACTCTTAGGATAGACTTGTTTCCACAGTGTGTGAAAGACAAGAGAATTGGATATGTGTCCTAACGAGATTAATTGACGATCTCTTGGCTCTAGACTCAATAGTGCGTTTTGGTTTTAGTAATCGGAGGCTGGAGCAGACTGCCACCTGTTCAATATCAACTAACTCGGAGTGAGAAAGTCAATAGATAACGTGTTTTGTCTCCGTGAGAAATGAAACAGAAATCTTTTGAAAGATTCTGAGTGGCTAGGGAGGGTTGTGCATTGCATCACTGGGTCCATGATGAACTTGATGCCACTCTCGGTTTGAAAAAAGTTAGGTTTACCCGGAGGCTTATTTCCACCCAAATGCCCCTTGAACTAGCTAACCGGGAGATTTATACTCCGATCGGGATTGCAAGAGATGTCTTTGTTCTGGTTGGAAAGTTCACATTTCCCGCTAATTTTGTCGTCGTTGATTATGAAAGGGATCCTCATGTCCTCCTCATCTTGAATAGACCATTCTTAGCGGATCGTCATCCCCCCCCCCCCGTGCTT
Organism: Tanacetum coccineum; assembly: GCA_026074375.1. Lineage (NCBI taxonomy): Eukaryota > Viridiplantae > Streptophyta > Magnoliopsida > Asterales > Asteraceae > Tanacetum > Tanacetum coccineum. The sequence continues at coordinate 21,838 of BQNB010086681.1, read as the reverse complement.
TGAATGAGCTTATAGGAGAAAAATGATTCTCACGTGACGGTAATGAAAGAATTAACCTTGAATATAGACCTTGACACTTCAAGCTAATTCAACTCAACCGAATCAATGGAATCATCCACATTATGAATAGTCTATATTGTTTCACACGAGAAATTCTTGAAGATTGTTTGCAACAAATCTTCAAGTGGCAATCCCCACTTCTTCCTCGTCATCTCTCATACCGACTTAACTTCACTTTCACCGAAAGTATGATGATATCCTTTGATCCCGGAGTGGAGACATTAATGAGAACATGCCTAATCTTGAAATAAAACCGAAGATCATCCCTCCAAAATCATGACAATCCATTGATTGGCAAAAACCCACTCTAATTTCGAAACCCGTGACCAAGTTCTTCTTCCCCGCACACTTACTTCCATCAAAGAAAGTGATTTAATTTAGGAAGAATTCGAAGCTTATCTCGCAAGTGATTCATTTCCACCTGGGGACAATAGTAATCCTCCTCTCCTCGTCCATCCTTTTCCATAATCTTTAAGGGCAGATACCACTATCTCTCTTCACCTAGTCTCTCCGATTTTCTAAATTTACGACTATTTTTCTTGAGGAGTCTCCGATAAACTCGCTCATTTTTACATTTTCCCCCAAAATTGATTACCTTCCCTTGATCCAGAATCTGATCTTCTAGAAATAGAGTATATTGCTTAAACGCATGATCCGACGTTATTAGAGGGATAGAATATTTGCTTAACCATGATCCATTAGCCGAATATTCTCCTAATAACGATCTTGTTGATACCATTCCTGAGATGTTCATCGATGAACATGCTCTTGATTATTCATCGCCACCATTATATGATGATGTCGATGATGATCTTTTTGAACTTGAGTCCGATAATGATGATGTTTATGATGATCCATTTGACTCCAAGGAAGAGAAAATCAAAGAGTCTAAACTCTTGATTGATGAACTTGATTCCCCTTAATCAAGTGATTTCCTTCCTTCCCCCAAGTGTGACTCGGTTCTCTATGAGGATTTTTCCGAGGTTAATGCTTTGCCTTCAACCAATAACGAGGACAAAGTATTTAATCCGGGTATACTTATTCATGAGAACCTTTTTGAAGTCACTATTCGAGTAACACCGGATAAGAATGTAAAGAAGACCACTAATGCTTCTTTAATTCTTGAGGATTTTAATCCTCCTCTTTATAAACTTCCTTTCCACAAAGAAGTTCCCGGGTCCGAAACTCTACTCTCGTTTTCATCCGAAAATGAGGAAAAGGTTTTCAACCCCAAGATTCTCACTTCTAAAGCTTCTCATCTACGGTAAGAGGTAAGCGCACTGAAACATACACTATCATGGTTTCTTGAGCTAAAAACATTAAATGTCTTTGTAAGAACAGCTCCAAGACCGAGAAACGTTAATTTTCTCGTTGTGATGATAAGATTATAAACCATCCTTTAATTGAAGTCCCGGGTTTGTACTGACATTTGCACATACCATTTAGAAAATTAGAAATACATGTTTTTGAACCTATTAGCAACTCTCGATCGAACCTTTATTACCACCCGTGTCAATGTTAATCGACATTTCTAAGCACGTAAATGTTATTGATTCCAACAGACATGTCGAGAAGATTCTTTTTGAAAATTTTCTATTTTTCATATTTTGTATTTATATATATTTACCTGTTGTCCTCAATCTTGCTATGGTGAAGGTCAATAGGTAATGTCCCACTCTGTCATGATGTAGCTGTCTTGTTTGCTTAAGGAACAACTTTTGGAACCAGCTTTGAACTTGACTGTTCATTGCTGTGGTCTTGAATTCCGAGTTCTGAACGGTTATGATCAGAAGTCATTAGACATTGATGACCGAGGCTTGAACTGCGTTGTTCAAACGTCATTAGCCATGAAGACCGAGGCTTGATCTGCTGCGATCAAACGTCTTGTGAACATTGAGGAACGGGGCCTGAAGTGTTATTTTCAGCAGACGCCATTTGATGTAGCTCATCTTTTGTGAAACCATTTTGGCACTGGTTTCTTAAGATTAACAGTAATTTCAAGCACCCGACACTCTGAGATTTTCCTGCTTTGCATTGTATAGTGCATCTGCATTTAAGTCAATTCTTTGTTGCTTTTGACCATTGAATGATGTACCTGCACTTAAACCCAGAGTTTGTTTGCATGCATGAATATGAGGGATATCTACATTTAAACCATGTGTGGGTTCATTTTCAACCTTGCCCGTGCAAGAGTTGAGTAGCTTTCCAGTTGGAACCCACCTAAGACAAACAGTCTTGAGAATTCTACCCGTTGGTTGCCACCTAAGACAAGATCTAGGAGTCCTTGTTTTCTCAGGGACAGTGGTAGTCTTTTTGTGTGAAAACCTATGTCCTTTGGGGATCAGTCTTTCTGGTTTCTTAGATTCACTTGTCTTTTCAACGGGCACATATTCCTTTGTTTGTGGTATGGATTTTGCGTCCTTATTCTATGCCAGAAGCACGAGGATTTAACTTTGAGAGGTATTCTAAGACGCATTCATCATGATTTGCAGTGTAAAGGCACTTTTTGCATGTAGGACATTGCAAGTCATTGAACTTCAAGAAAGGCTTTTGTTTCCTATGTTCTCCTAAGTGAACATCTTTGTTGGAAACCGAACTACTCATTGTGCTTGCCAATTCCCTAGGTTTTGGTTTGCAACCATTAGTAGTGTTGTTAATCAGCAGGATCAATCAATACTAGGTCTTCCATTCACTTCTTTGGCTTCAGAAGTTGTGCACTTTTCCTTAGCTTTCTCTAGGTTTAGTAGTTAGGAACCCATGTCTCATTTGGAGCAACAAATTCTTTTAGGTGACTGAAATGACACACGCCTTTGGGTATTCCTAAGGGGCCAGGTGCAATTACATTGGGTGTTTTCCGAACCGCTTGTTTTCTAATCTGAGCAAATCTGTTGAGTGAACTTGTTTAAACAAACCATCCACACATTAGTTTTATAACCGTACTGTTCGTTTGAAAACTTCTCATTTCAGGAGAATTTGAAAAGAAGTCGGTTCCCTAAAACTGATGGTTTTGCAATTCGTTGAGCATTTGGTTGTCGAACAAACAGAGGTTTTTATTAAACTGAGTTTCCACGACTTTCCCCTTGCAGTTCTCGATGAGTTTCATTTAACTCACTTATTGCTATGTCTTGTCTTGCATTGAGCTTTCAAAATCTTGAATTTCAATTATATTGTTCACTTTTTTCGAAATACATTAATCCGATTTCTTTGCCAATGAGTTGTTTTCATTGTCTTTTACATTGTTGTAAAGCCAGTTTCAGAGAAATCGAGTGTTTTTCAAGTTTAGAAAAACTTTTTAACAAATTATTATGAACTTCTTTGTTAACATATTCAGTTTGTTTCGAAAGCTTTTGTGCAAGAAATTCACATTCTTTGACATTGTGAAGATATAAGCATTGTAATCCAGTATAAGCATTTTAAATCAGATAGAGAATCAAATATGAACATGTAACATCTTTAACGGCCACAACTCTTCGAGAGTAGATCATATATATTTGAAAAATCAGCCTTTTCCAGATTTAAGGTTCGTCAACCCTCATTTTCAAGGGATTTAACGTACTGCCGAATCGTCATGCTTGTCTCTTTTTAGTTCATGAACAAAATACATGACTGTCCAATATAGTTTTTGTCTGAAAGAAGGCATTAATAAGGTTTTGGATAACAAACGTCCATACCTTAGCAGTTGGGTTAGGAAATGCAACATTAGTATGGATTAGACCAAGCTTGTCACAAATTGGTTCCTAACATGATTGCTAGTTTTTTGTCAATTCGTTATTAAACTTGTCTAACTTTACTAAATGATTTAGAAAACGGGTAGAAAGGACACTTATTTGGCCATGTTTTGGTTTTAGTCTGTTAAACGTTTTTCTCCACCTTGTCTTTCCTAACTTCTTTAGCGTGTTCTGAACTGATCAAGATATGTTTTTGGATGTGTTTGAAAGTTCATAAAGACAGTTTTGATATGTGTAATCATATGGTTTCACTTTGTCTTTATCCCATTTTGACTAGCACTCCGTTTTCAAGAGTCACTGACTCTTTCCCCATATTGGGGCAAAATCTGTTTGCAAGATCAGAATATCAATATGGGACTCATACAACGAGGCTTTTCAGATTGAGCTATCTTGAGGTACTTGGATAGCAAAGGAGTTGACTACCATATACGTTGCGCATCCTGGGTGCTAACATGTGAATGGTCTGAATTGACTGTATTGCGTTTATAAGAATTTCATTTAAAAACTTTATTTGTTTGTCCATTTCAATCATGTTGTCAATATCTCTTCCTTCCTTAACCTTTAAATCCGAAATGACCTATACTCGTACCTCTTTGAGTTTGCCTTCAAATTGTGACTATTAGTTAAGAGACTCATTTTTCTAACTCATCGGTTTGCCCTGATTACCATTGAAATTTCATTAGGCTTTAGTTTTTTACAACCTCTTTTATGTCAATGTCTTTACCGACTAATAGTCCTAGGTTTCATTAACTTTGTTTGAAAGTATTTATAAACACTCGTTCGGTCCAATAAGGCTGTACTTCTCAAGCTTAGTCTGTTTGGTCAATGATGCGTTTGCTTTCTTTAATTGCTTTAATACCGTTTTGTTTTCCTCCGTATCAAGAGTCAAATTAGCAATTAAATTAGCAAGCGCAGCACGCTCATCAACACATTCAGCCGCATTTTGATCAACCTGATTATCATTAGTACATATATTTGATGAATCAGGAATGACATTGCTATCATCCTTCTCCAAAACATATGTGTCGTTAATGGATTCAGGTTGCTCAGAATGTCGTCTCACATTGGCAAACACATCATTTTCATCATGGTTTTGTACCTGTTCCAATGGCTGACTAGTAGAACTGGATTCTTCAGGTGAGACCTCCTGAATCTTTGCCATGTAACTGTAATGTGCTTCCAATTTCTGTTTATCAATCTCTTCATCTGATACAATCCCACTGCTTGTTTCATCTCCTGAACTTGTAACCGATGATTGAACCTCTTGAACCTTGCACTGTTGAATCTGCAACTGTCTTTCACTCAACTTTTTCAACGTCATCTTAAGCTCTTGCTCATGACTTGCTCTTTCTATTATACATTGCTCAATGGAGTTCATGTTCTGGATGATTGTTTCCTTGAATGTTTGAGCTGTCATTTTAGTGTAATCTCTGAAGTTTTCTCTTACTTCTCGATCTGATGAAAAAGATCTTGAATAAATATCGAGAGGCTTTAACAAGTCAGAGTTAATGAACCTTTCAAACTGTACTTTGATCACACTTAGAGCGGATTTGGAATCCATCTCGTGAAGTGTTTCTGCATTGAGAAGTGTTTCTAAGTTATTCATGTGTTGAGATAACTGAAACTTGAAGGTTCTGACACTATCACCAAAGAGTTGTGCAAAAGCTTGTTGATACAATATACTCTGTTTTTTGAGAAGTTGAGTGGTTGATTTAAGTGCATTTAATTTGTTCAAGGAGTTTTCTTTGAAAATCTTTGCTTGCATCTGCAGTTTCTGTATCTCTGGTTCCTCTAACACTGAACCCGAAGATGAAGTATTCTTTGTTCCCATTTTATCGTGAATTATGAAGTGTGAAAGATTTTGTTGGATCTTAAGCGGGTAAAGTGATTGTTGTTGTTGTTGTGGAAAACTATTTTACGGGATTTTACAAGTCTTGACTAAACCGAGAAAATACAAGAGTATTTCGCGGGATTTTACTAAATCAAGAAAACCGTAAAAATAGAATTATTGTTGGTGAAATCGTTGTTGTTGTTGAAGAACTTGAACTTTTGATAACGATTTGTGAGCTAAAACGATGAACGGTGCACGAATTTTGAGCTTGTAATGATTAACGGTTGATAAAAACTCAAATAAGGACAAACGGTGCACAAACGATTCACTTTTGAGGACTAACGGGCTGAATTATAACTATTAAGGACAAACGGTGTAAGGTTGTTTTAACAAAGAGGTTAAAAAAAACAAAGGATGAAGGGTGAATTTGAATTAAAGTCCAGGGGCTGCATGTGTCATTTTCAAATTCTTGGTATTTAATAGAAAATTCCCTCCATTTTTTTTCTTTATCACCTTCGTCTTAAAAAAAAGATATAAGAACACGATTGTCTATTTGATCATTTAAACTTGTTCGGTTATCGTCGGTGAAATCCGAATATACCACGATGATCGAAACGACGTCACGAGTACGATGATGTAAGTCTTAAGTCCCGTCGTTTAACGTCACTCGAAACCGAAAAACCGAAAGTTTGTTAAAACGTTTAAGATTTTGTCCGTGGACTGTTCCTACTAGTTTTACTAGTTCGGTGGTTTAAATCTTTGAAATGTTACTCGTTCGGTGCAACTTAAAAAGGTACTCGTTCGGTCGTCTTTTGAATGTTGCTCGTTCGGTCCTCAAAAATTTTGCTCGTTCGGTCCTATAGATTGTTACTCGTTCGGTCCATGAAGGAAGCAACTCGTTCGGCTGTTAAGTTTTCACTCGTTCGGTGATTTTTAAGATGTCACTCGTTCGGTTCTTGAGTTGTTTCACTCGTTCGGCTCTATAAGTGTTCACTCGTTCGGTTCTTTCACAACGTAACTCGTTCGGTTGATGAAGAGTTTTGACTAGTTCGGTCCTTGATGAACCACTCGATCGGCTCAACTAAAAAAAATTACTCGATCGGTTGAGACAACAAAAAACTCGTTCGGTGGTCTTTGAAAAAAAGAAAAAAATTACAAGAACAAAACGCACCCTACTTGTTAATGAGAAAGATGGTGAAACACAACAATATGTATTGTTACCTTAAAAGCAACAACAACTCAATTGAAAAAAGAAAAAAAACAAATCAGTCACGTTTTTTTTTGTTGACCCATATCACAACAAAAGGTTTTTATTTGTTTCAAACAATAGCAAACGCACCCTGATAACGAGAAAATATTATCACGAAATGAAAACAAAAACAAATTAGCCGAATAAGCTTAAAAAAAACATTACCACAACAAATCACTAAACCCACCCGAGGCGACTGATACCAATTGTAGGAACCCGTCTAACACTTCATATGCCGAACCACACGGATCGAAATCAAGAAAATAAGAAAGAGAGGTGATGGTTTTGAGAGAGAGAGAAAAGAGAGAGATGAGAGAAAAAGATATTAGAAATTAGATATTATGTGAGATATTTTCAAAAGGAAAATATCTATATATATTCTTTTTAAAAGGAAAATATTTATTATATACCCCTACACATTTATGTGACTGCGCGGGGGATATTTAATAGGACTCGGGCTCGGTTTTTGTTGGGAATAAACCCTGAAACTTTATACAATATTAGAATTAACTATCGAGCCCGCGATTCTGATATATTGATTATAAGTTAACTAATTAGAGACCGAAGCTCCATCGTAGAGTGACCGAGCTTCCTTGTTCGACTCAATAAATTGAGGCTAACACACCCTTTTTCAAGCCAACTTTTCTAGCTTATTTAGCCTTAAGCCCCTAGTTCTTTTTAGCTTTTCAGATTGTCCTTAGGTCCATTGATAAGCTCTAGTGGCCTTAAGCCTTAGTCCCCCCTAGATTGCTTAATGATAAGCCAAAAGTGCCACTTTAACTGTTTTGAACTCAGAATTAGGATTGTGGCTTATTTTAGTCTTTTGGCTTTTATGACTGATTTTCTTAGCTTATTTTAGTTGTAGTTGCTTATTAGGATTAAGTTTTCCCTTGTTTCTTAGCTTATCTTGCCCTTAACAAGCCTAGCAGACTTAAAATTCACCCTAACAGTACTAACTCTTAAGTTAGTATTGCTAAGTGTTTAAGCCAACTTCTGGCTTATTGGGCTATTTTCATTTGCTTATTTTTGTTACTAGTAGTTCATAATGTTGGTGTGTTAAGCTGTGTTTGCTCATTTTCTTACTTTCTTTGCTTATTATGTGCTAAAAGTCCATATCAAAAAGCCACATTAAGTCTTTAAGCTTAGTTAAGCTTCCTGTCTATTTTAGCCTTTTCCAGCTTATTTGGTTGTTAGAATTTAGTTCATAAGTGCTTATTTAGGTAGTGTTAGATAATTCATTCCGGCTTATTTGTTCAAAAGTTAGCATAATAGTCCAAAAAGCCATAAGCCATTTAAGCCTTAAGCTCACTTTAAGCAAACTGTCAAACAAAAAGTTTTTTTTAGCTTATTCTTAGCTTTTCACAAAAAGTCCTAGTTATGAAAAATGTTAAGCTTCATGTGCTTAACAAGTTTGTGTAAAAAGTTTTGAAAAAAAAGAGGAGATAAGGGGAAACCCGAGTGAGCAAGACTCGAACCCGGGTCTCACCCTCAATACACCTCTTCTATAACCAAGACCCTTACCGCTGTGCCCTTGGGACTTCTACGTTAGAAGCCCAAGTGGTTATTTATTTAACCTTGTTTTAGCCCGTTTGGCTATAAGCTCTTTTGAGCTTATTTTTGGCTTATTAATAAGCTGAATTTTGGGTTTCTTATTTTTCTTAGGTAAGTTTTAGGGTCTAGTAATTTTAGTAATTTTTTTAGAATTTTTAAAAATAGTTTAGTATTTTTATAATTTAATTTCGTTAAAAGTTTTAAAAATTCATAAAAATACAAAAATTATCAATAAAATATTTTTCTTTTTTAGGAATTTTTATTTAGTCATATTTTACGTAGAAAAAATAGAAAAACTTTCGTAGGGTTAATTTTGCAAACTTTTGATTTTTAAAGAACGGGTCTCGGGTACGGTTCTTAACTTGACTCGTTTTTGTGTCAAACGACCTCCGTTTTCAGTCTAGTTTTTTTAAACTTCGTTATTTGTCATTTAGAATCTATTTTAGCTTTTAAATTTGTTTTAGGGTTTAATTTGCAAAATTTAGGTTTTTAACCCTCATTTTTCGTGCCCGTTTTAGGATTTAAGTTACTTAGCTTCCATTTTTAGGTTTTTTCTCAATCGTTTTTACTTGTTATTGATTAATTTAGCTTTCCACACTCTCAAATCATCAATCTCATTCAAACTCCAAATTCATTAATCTCATTCAAAATCCTAATTTTCTGATCGCTATGCTCGATTCTCCAACACTAGCCTCTGAGTTGGGGTTAAACAGACCACGGTGATATTCTATTACTACTCCATCGGTTTCATTGATTTTTTTAAATTTATACTTTTTATATATATTGGTATTATCTTATTATATAAATATTTTAAGGGTGTAGTTTAGCATCAATCAATCCTCAGACAAGATAGACTTGTCTTGCAACAAATTCACTAAGTGTGCTCAAAGCTCTATAAAGAGGTAATTCGCATGAGGAATTGTACCTTATGCTTTCGGCTGTAAAGATCTATCATGTATGCGGTTTAGTTGCATAGAACTGATGATTGCGTCTCGCGCAAAATTATGACAAGCCGTTTTAAACTCAGAATCTAGGTGAACCTCACTGTGAACTGCCCTATGCAATAAACTTTCTTAAGCCTTTTTAAGAAATACTAAAGATATGTTTTGGTTTATAGTGAAATCCTAGCCACAGAACTTAGAGTTGAATGCCTATTGCGACTGTGGATTCGACACTGATAGAGGTTAGACACTAAAGTCTCAGACAGGATATGTTTTCGTTTTGAATGGAGGCGCAGTGGATTGGAAGGCTCCATATGCAATAGTCACTGCCAATGTATGCTACAGGAATCTGAATACATAGCCTGCCGTCAGAAGCTGCGATGGAAGCTGTTTGGATAGGAAATTTATCTCAGGGACTTGGTATTCGCTACCAATACGATAAATGAAACCGTTATTAAATATGTAATGCGACAACTCAGCTGCAGTTCATTTATGCGGGGGAGAATGAACAGGGAGCTTCAGAAAAAAAAGAAAGGAGCCTATGACATCTATCAAAGACGATATATAATTATGTTGGCGAGTGTGTTGAACTGGGTAAAACTCAAATTCAACACTTTAAAATCTTATAAATCCTTATCTCTAACTAAAAATACTTGATTTATCATTTCGATCTTAGTTTTTTCTTTCACATTTTGTTGCCATTGCCAAAAAAAATTTTTTTGCCTCCCACAAACGATATTTCTGGGTCCGTCATGCTTATACTTCCTTCATCATCTATATTTTGACATTGACCATAATTCTGAAACCATCTCAATCTCTAAATAGCAGCAACTTAATCTGTAAGGTTATCTATATACTTTTCTAATAAAAATCTCAGCTTTTTACTACTACGAGGGTGTTTGGGATTGCTAATTCTCTTTGCTTATGATTTTCCTTATGAATAAGTACTTATAAGCTGTTTAAAAATAAGCACTTCGGAAAATAGTCTTTGGATTTGCTTATTTTGAAAAAAAGGGCAATAAAACTTTAATAATGTGTTGAAAACTTTGATACAAATCCATAAATAAAAGGCTATAGGTGATATAAGAGCATGTGAAATCAACCTTCGTTCATTTAGTTCAAGCGATATAAAATTTGACTTTTGAGGTTAGACCTTTTATGATCTCAGATTCAATTTTGATGTTACTATTCACAAATGATAGCACCTGCTTCTTTCTATTCACAAATGATGTTACTATTCACAAATTGTGTGTTTAGATCAATCAAGAATTTGTATATGTAAATAAATATGATTATTTTGTATACAGTATACACCCTCCGACCCATATTAAGTGTCCACAAATGGAATCTTTTAAGTCTTTTTTTCCTCAACTTGACCATCAAATATTTTTGTTTGTGGTTAATAATATTGAAACGAAATTCTACAACTGAAAAATATATTCAAAACTCTATCCATTTCATATGATCTTGCAATCAATATCATCATATAACATAAGTAAGAAATCATTAACGTCAAAGTTTAAGAAAAAAACTTGAAAAAGTCAAATGAACACTTAATGGTGGGCGAGGGAGTATTATATTTAGGCAATGTGGTAGTAGTTTATTTTGCAGTTGCTATATATTTTGGATGGACAACTATGTCTGACATGAAGCTCGTAATTTGTATTTGATGGGTTAGGTCACATGCGTGGGGGAATTTTTGTTTGTGCTATGAAGGCCAGAATCTTCGTAATGATAAAGTTTGTATACGAAGACTTGGAATCAACGATGGTGATTAGGTTTTTATTTCATAGCTGACTCATATCTTTCTTCTGATATTGTTAATATAAGATTTTGTCGTACTTATACCAAAAACGATACTTGAATTGAAATATTAGTGTATTAGCTGGGGTATAAAACTGATCTATAATGACAATGACCGATCATACTAAAACAATGGTCCAATTCTATATTGTAATGGTATTATGGATCTATTCTACCTTTTGAGACCCTTAACAGTATATGTGATTGCTTAATATAGTGATCCATTTGATCCGCTGATCCATGAAACCAAAAAGGTATTGGAGGCTATATTCTGATTAAGCTTGGCATATTCAAGTACAATATCACCTAAATCAAATCAACTGTTATAATATAGATGATTGAGATATATTTTTTTCCTGAACTACATGTTGGAATATGTCCATTGTATAAAATGTATATGTCCGGAAATGTCTCGAGCCTAAGGGGACGCACACTTTTATATGTAGAACGACGAGTATAAATATTCGAGTAATATATTAAGTGATAACATACGATGGTTAAACGATTAATAAGTTTAAATATGAGTCAGTTAAAATGTTAAAGGACTCGATATGCCAAACCCGAAAGATGGAGGGCTCCGGTTTACCCATTCCTCTCCTAGTTGGTCTCGAACTCCACCTCATGAGGAGGTGGGAGTATTCCTTGCTCACCAAGTCAACAAAAGGTATATAAGAAGGTCTAGGGCTTTCATTCTTTATAAGTGGAAAAAAAAGGCTAAAATAGACATTTATGTAAATTTGGCCCCACTTATGAAAACTGCGTTTCCAAAAAGCATCACCTCACTTGCTTTTTCAAAACTCCATTTTGCACCATTGTATTGTAAAACCCAACACTACATTCACCAGCACCAATATAGGAGTTTTTATGCGTCTGAATTCATAAATGATGCAATGGGTTCTACTTGATCCATTTCCTTTCAAGTTTAAATGTTATATTATTGTTGATTTCGTTTTGTTATTACATATTTCTTAGTCGAGTTTGATACTACTACTTTATGGTCCTTTCAGTGACATATGTGAAATGATATGAGTGGGGTACAGAGAGTACGGACGCAAAAGAAGTTTGTATACAAAACTTAATTCACATGTTAACAGTTTTTAGCACATGTTAAAACATGTTAACCAACGTATAATTTCCATTTTATATTTGAACTTTTTACACTTTTGAGCTGTTGCTATCTTCATGGATTATTTGTCCAAGTAGTAGCTTCATGTGAGGCAAATCTGTATTTGATATGAGAAAACATTATAACTGAAGTACGCAGTATTTTAAGCATAAATGCTAAGCACAATGGCATACCATCATCCTTGAATATCAGATTTAAATTGGCACCGCCACAACGCGCGGTAGCCTAATCACTCGCATTAATATATTAGGTGAAAATTATCGGATATTATTGTATTTAAAAGTTAAAGGAATCTGATTACGCAAACTAAGAAAAAAGATTTTCGGTTTGACCCTTTTCTTATTGTAGTCGACTGGACTAGTTTGCCTAATAGGGATTAGGGGATTGATTTGAGAGCTATAAATAGAGATTGGTTTTTCATTATTTGTGATACTCCGAAAACCAAAATCAAACCAGAAAATGTCCTTTGTGATTCCATCTGCTCGTCGACTTCTTACAAAACCCATAAGGGTTTTCAGTTTCCTACTCTTGCCGGAACGCATAAATCTAACGAACCTTAAGGTTTTTCGGTTTTGGTATTTTGTGACTTCAGGTGGTGTTTTTGCTTCTATTCAGAGTTGTTTGATAATTCAAGAACGATGCCAATTGTTTGCATATATCACTACTAGTTCTAGCATACTTCCATGTTTGCTAAGAACGTATTGTAGTGTGGAAGTTTAGAGGATCATTACTTTGATTTTGTGGTTTCGCGGTGACTATTATACTACACGCGATTATATAGAGACGGATTGTTTACGTTACCTTTAAACGGTGTATCGTTTGTGCTTAAAAGGTATTTATTCTTCTATTCTTGTTAATTAATGTATTCTACTAGTTCATTTTCCCGAATCGTAAAAAAAAAGGAAATATCCGGGAAAAAATTAGCCAAAAAATAGCCTAAAATCTGGCCCAAAGTAAAAAAAAAATAGAAAACGGACCTTCACCTTTTAACTATTTACGATTTTCTTACACAAAAATTCCCGTAAAAAAATTTACAAAACCGTCCCAAAAAAAGAAAATATTCGGGAAAAAATTAGCCCGTTCCAACGCAAATTTTTTTTCCCCGAATCATAAAAAAAAGAAAATATTAAAAATTAGCCCCGCCATAACGCATAGCCCAAAAAAAACCCCCGAAACGTAAAAAAAAATATTATTCGGGAAAAAATTAGCCCCGCCGCAACGCGCGGGTTCTTTTGCTTGTAATACACATTAAGAGTTGCTAGGTGTAGTTGCACCTATATCTGTTATAGGTATAGCCACGTTAATTTTTAGTATATAACTTTCTTATGACACAAATTTTAAAAACACCTTTCTCGGGTATAACTTATTATAGGTGCCAGTGAATCATGATTTTTATTTTCATTTTCTTTAATATAAACACATTTGTTTTTATACATTAAAACAAAGTTTTATATAAGTTATAGGCAAAAGATATAAAAATTTTAACTAAAAGGCTAACATTGTAAACATAATAAGGACTAACAGTGTAAGAAACATAGTTAAATAGACTAACAGTGAAAACAAACATAAAAGCAAGGTTTAAAATGAAAATGATAAAAATACCATTTTCATACCATCTTCTTGTTAGACAATGAATAAACTCAATTAAATATTGAATAAACCCGTAGGTTGTGATGTATCAGTAAGCCACCATTTATAATGGTGAAAACCCAAGATATTCTAAACCCACAAACCGGGTTTGGGCTTATTTATCCTCTAATACTCCTCCGCAGTTCGAGCGGCGAAATCGCGAAAGCTCGGACTGAAGTAGTAAACTAGTAAAGAAAAAACATTAACGTAATAAAAAATAAATATAATCATACCAAAAACAAAACATAAACACTTGAAAATTACTTAACCAACGATCGACTTGTGTTATAGTCGACTGGTAACAAAACAGTCACCAACGATCGACTTTAGTCGACTGGTAACAAAACACTTTCAACGATCGACTTTAGTCGACTGATAACAAAGCAGTACCAACGATCGACTTTAGTCGACTGGTAACAA
>BQNB010086681.1:0-2500 GCA_026074375.1 Tanacetum coccineum | reverse complement strand
AGATTATTTTGGTGTATTTTATTGGTATGGTGGGGGGAATGGGGGGAGGGGGGCAGGTTGGGTTCATGTAGGGAGGTAGTTGGTTTGATGGGGGGTGGTGGTGGGGGGGGGTGGTGTGGTGTATTTTCGGGTGTATAATGATTTGCTATTTGTGTTGGTGGTTTTTTTTTTTCTACGTGTTATGGCTTTTTGGCTGATTGTGGTGTTGGATGATTTGGGTTGTGTGTTGTTTGGTTGTGTGTTGTGGTGTGGAGATTTGGTTGGTTTGTTTCGGTTTAGGTTTGGTGGGGGTTGATTTGGTTTGGGTTTTTGTGGTGGTTTTGGTATGGGCTGATTGGGATGGTTTTTCTTTGTAGGGTTTATTTTTTGGTTGGGCGTTTTGGGTTGTTGGTTTGTTCGCTTTGGGGGTTTTGGGGGTGGTGTGTGTTTGGTCTGTAGGATGTGGTGGGGGTAGTTGTGGGGTATGGTTATTGGTTTCTAGGTTGAGAATTTGTAGTGGGGGGCTTTGTTTGTTTTGGAAAAGTAGGTATGGTATGGGTTTTATGGTTGTGCGTTTTTTTTGTTCTTACTCCTTAATATTAACAATCAATATTGGTTGGGTTGGGCTGTTGTTTGAGTTGGTTGTTGATTTGTGTTGGTGTTTTGTTTTGGTTTTGGTGTTTGTGTTTGTGTTGGTTTTTTTTTGGGGTGGGTTTGGCAGTTTAGTTTTTTGGTATGGTTGGGTTTGGGGGTTGTGAAGTGGGTGGGTTAGGGTTATGTTGAGGGAGGTGGTTGGTTGTTCTGTTTTGGTATTTCTTATTGTCTGTTGGGGTTGGGAGGTTGTCTTGTTTTTTGTTGTATGTTGTTGTTTCCAGTGGTTGGGGGGGGGGATGGTGGGTTTCTGTGATTGTTTGCTGTTTGTTTGCTTTTTCGTTGGTTGATTGTCGGGTTATTTTTTTGTTTTGTTTTGTTATGGGTTGGTTGATGGTTTGGGTTCTGTTGGTTTTTTCGAGTGGTTTGGTTTGTTTGTTTTTTTTTTGGAGTTGCTTTGTTGTCGTTATCAAAGTTGGTTTATTTTGGAATTGGTTCTGTTTGGGTGGGGGATGGGTTTTGTTTGGGTATTGAGTATCGTTGTTGGTTTGAACGTTGGTTTGGGGTTGTACTTGGTTTAGGCTTATTTGAATTTGATTCCTTTTCCTTTACGTGGTTTTGGGCATGTTGTAAGTTGGTCTGGGCGGGAATTGTTGGATTGGTAGGTTTGTTGGGTTAGGATTGGTTTGGATCTGTCAGGTGTTTTTTTTGATTTGAGAGGGTGGTTATGTGGGTGTTTGGTGACTTGTTCTTGGTTTTGTGGGTTACGTTCACCGGTATGGTGGGTTATGGTTGGGGTGGTTTATCGGGGCTGGGCACGTGGAAATGGTTGGGTTTTCGGGGAGATTATATCGCGCTTTTGGTGTAGGGAGCTTTTTGGGTGGAGGTGATCTTACCTTTCAGTGGGTGGTTTTGTTGGTGGCTCCTAGGTAGTTATATTTTAGTTCGTTCTTGGTTGGCTTGTTTTGGTTGTTATGCTCACTTTTGCGTTGGTTTTTTTGGTTTTCTGTTTATTGGTATTTTTGTTGTTTTGGGTTGGGTTGCGGTTTGTTTCTTGTTTTCTATTTGGTTAGTGTTGATTGATTTATTGGTGTCGGAGATTTGGTTGTGAGAGTTGGGTTTGATTTTTTTGTTTTCTGGGGTATTTGGTGGTTGGTCTGGTTTATTGTGTTATCTTTTATGTTGCGTGTTTTTGCTCTTTGGGTTGGAGTTTCGTGTGGTCTATTTTTTGGTGGTTGTTTTTGTCTTGTTATGAGATTGGGTTCGTGGGTGTTCGTGGTTTTTCGGTTGTTGTTTTCTTATTTTTTATGTTTTGGGGGGGGTGGCATAGGATCGCCGACGGGTTGTTGGTGTATTGTTGGTTTATAAGACTAATATTCATTTTTATAAATTTTATATTGTATTAGAATTAAATCTATATAAAATATATAAAATAATAAAATTAATTAATAAAAAAAATTATAAACATTATATTATATAAAAAAAATATTAATGCTTCTATGCACCTCTAATACATCATATTTTTATAAGTTTTTCTAGTTTTTAAATTGTTTTAAAAACTTTTTCTGATTGAATTATTCATAGTTAAAAATATAAATGTGAAGTTACAAAGTTACAAAACTTTACATTGAAATTTACTTTAGCACATGCAATCTTTTATCCTTAACTGTTAAGGTGCAAATTTTTAAGATTAGCTTGAAAAGCATAAATATTCACAAAAAAGTTTTGCAGTGAAGTTTCGTATAATGTTAAAAGTTTGACAACGAAGAAGAGGTTAAAATTTTAAAAAGTAAAATAGCTGGAAGAAGATATTGTGAAAAACCTATTTCTTCGGCATTGCAAAATCACTTAAGCTAGTTGTTCTCACTGAAGCTCAACCCTAAAATGATAGCTTCAGACTGGTTTTTTTTCCTTTTGAAAGACGTACGTA
>BQNB010086680.1:0-28121 GCA_026074375.1 Tanacetum coccineum | reverse complement strand
GTCCCAATTTATTTGTCCCTGTTTGACTTTTTGGGTCTTTCTTTACCAACTTTAACATTCAATAGTTTTATTTGTACTATATAATATTTGATAAAAATTATACCAATGAAATATACATTTAAAACTCAATCCATTCATATATTTTGCATCAAATACTAAATAACATAAACACAAATATTTAATATCAAAGTTGACTTATAAAGACTCACAATGTCAAATGTGGACAAATAAATTAGGACGGAGGGGGTAAAATTCAAGAAACAAATAGATTAAGGCTTAAAGTACAAGTTGCTAGACACTTATTTTCCCGACCGTTATTATGACAAAGACACAACTATTTACAACGACTTGATCATAGATTAAAAACAACAACCTAAGTTGGCGTTCCCATAACGGTCAACTCCCCAATCATCCTAAAACTTTACATACTCTACAAGGTAAGTGGCGATATCTTCCATTTTGTACAATACTCCACATGGTTGATTTTTGTCGACGTATCAATGAATAATCGATCCTTTGTATAATTCCTTCGGTAATTCTCTTTCTCGAAATGATTATCTTCAAACATTTATTCATATTTTTTTACTAACTAAACTTCAAATCTCTGTATAGTTTCACCATCTTCACGATCATAATAATTCCTGATAATTCCTTCGGTAATTTCTTCGTTCTTCGGACTCACCATTAATTGTGAATGTAGTAAAATCACATGAGCTTTGACTACTAATATACATTCCCATTTGCAATGTGCAAATTTCCAACCTCACCAAAGATAGAAAATAACACAAGACTTGAGAAATACAGACTTTACACTTTAAGCAACTAGCAACTGTAAATTAAACTTAATCTAACAGGGTAGGTTAAGGTGTAAGGGTGTAACGAAACAAATAATCGATGTAAATTCCTAAAGGATTGGCTCTACGGGTTGTTCTAGTGGATCATCACTATAAAGATAAGAGTGGAAGGGTTTAAACTGGAGGTTAACTAATCGGTGTAGTTAGTTAATAAACAACATGTATAGGCGATTTGGGTGTAATCCTAAGATTTCCCAATTTAAACAAGTTACTCAAATTAAATCCATAATACTCATTATTGAGGTCTCGAATAGATATACCAATCTAAGTTCTAAAGTCTAGAACATCACCGGCACACTCATATTTTGTGAAATTTGGGTAAACATTTGGAAACGGAAAGGTTAAATCCTCACAATATCTAACAAGGGTTATTGTGTGCGGGTTATGTAACAAGTAATTTCACAAAAGTATGCTTGATTTTTTTTTTAATTTGAACATAATTTAAGCTTTTTATTTTGAAAAATAGGACAAGTAAACATTCTAATTCCTCCCCCCACTTGAATTATACAACGTCCTCATTTTATATATAAAACATTAAATACGGTAATTTAAAAAGAATTACAATGAGAAACTCCCTTGATATTTGCTCGGTAGATTCTCCAAGTTGCGTTTATGAGCAATAATTCATGTTGAACAACCGCCTTGAAGTTTCAAGACTCCAAGACTTCAAGATCTCTAGATTCGTAAATTCTCCACCAATATTCATCGATATTTCTTTCACGATGTCCTGTGTAAATTCTCAGAAAACAAATGCAATTTCTATCTCCATGTACTCGTTTGGTTAGAATCAAAATAAATACCTAAAACTGTACAGGAAGTCGATACGCCATATCCATTCCCCAGGATACGCCGTATTGATACCGCAGAACTGACAATAATGTTTTTAAAGTGTATAAAAAGTAAAGACGGATAACGTCCAGACATTCAATACGCCATATGGGGTGGAACCGATATGCCGTATTGAAGTCTGAGAAGACAGAATCGATAACAAAATTAAATAACATTCCAGGTTGTCTCTCGGGAAGCACTTTTTTTTACAGCAAAGTCTTTAAGTTAGACTTTTCTTCATCTTCCTTTTTAATCCAACTCATGCACGCTGATGTGCCCCCGCGTGTGAGCCATTCTTCTGTCTTCTCATTACGAATATAATCGGGTCCTAGATTCAAAACTCCTTTGTAGAACCCCTTAAGCTTTTGGTATGCATGCGAGACTCCGTTCATCTCATCCTTATCACACACCTTTAGTAATGGTGGGATCTTATTGCATTGCTCATTAGTGTGGTGTTTAAACCTCGGATGTGATCGCACCATTTGGTAAGTTACTTCATCATTACCTGTAGAATCCAAGATCTGGACTCAACTAGGGTATAATAACAATGGTCAACACACAGCAGAATAATATAATTGGAAGAACAAGAAATTCAAGTTACTAATAAGGTTTTCTTCATTAATCATTAACAAAGAAACTAGTGAAACTAATAACAATAACCTAGGCGCCTATAAGGCTTGACGCTAGTTAACACACAACACACACACACCTTTGATATACTACATTGTTACTGGAACTGGTGAGTGCTAACCTAATAAAACCCCTCTTTATATAATAATAAGGTGGCTAGGGTTTACAACCAAACCCTAGCTTACTATCTAAGCTAAACTAAACAATTACATAATGGCCTTCTCTACTTTTTTTATCATTGTTTCTTTTGTTTTCTTCATTTCGTCTAATAGGTTTTGTAATCTTCAAATCTGTAAATCCCAACAATCTTCCCCTATTTGATATTACAAAACAACCTGCATGAAGAAACAATGCTAAAACATGTCATCACAATAATAAGCTGCACACCATAAATCTTCCACTTGTCGGTCTCAGCCCAAGATAGATCATTTAAGCCTGTGAAGATATAGAAACACAAATGTAAATCAAAAAGTAACTCTGTGAGAGACTCTAACAAAACAATCCTAATGTTCACTGCGGAAAATAAAACAATAGTTGCTAAAGAAGAATTAACTAAAAACAAATACTCATGATCCACAATCGATCTTTTCTATTATTCGAAAAAACTGTTCATCTTGATTGTTCAAATCAATCTCACAAAGCCATAAACCGAGGGTTTCATTATAGATATGAAACCACCTAAAATAATTCTCCTAGAATTACGTTTGCATTAGCTATCTTAATTACTTCCTCATGTCTGATCCAACTAGAAAGAACTTTATCCCAAGTCACTACGTACTCTACAAGGTACTAATAATATAACCAGCAGGAACAATATACCTGCCAGTAGGAACTTTAATACTAACATAGCAATTACTCACCAGTATGAACACATACCTACAGTAGGAACTAATAAATAAAAATATACCTAACAATCTCCCCTAAACTAGAATTTGCACATAGTTAACTTCCAGTTTCCCTAGATAGATCTTCAGTCTTTAAAGCTTGAGGATGAAAACATAACAAAAACAGCAGCAGACCAAATTGATTGACCGTTAAAACATCTTTAACTCTTTAATCTTAATCAGGCAACCAACGTTGGACACCGCAGCAACCTCCATCAATACAGGGTTAGCATACGATTCTCATTCACATCCCCATAATCCCAAGGAGTGTTTAACTCCGGGAAGAGGTAATCATAGAAAGTAAATGGATTTTGATGAAGCCTTTACCTAAGTACCATTAACTCTTGGGCTAGCCAATCAGTTGGATCCCTAGAAAAATGAATGCCATGGAAGATTGGAACAATTTTTCAACCACTCCCAAACTTGAATCATAGTGGTTGAGTTAACTATAGACTTTGGACAAGTCACCACAAGCCATAAACGGATCTCATATGTCTTTACCTGTACCGTTTGCTCAGGACTCCCAACTCTTTATTTGTGACAACAAGGTGAGGTTGATTACCTTACAATTTTTAGCAAATTGTCAGCTATCAACGGATTTGTTAAGTCTTTACCAAAAGCCGTTTGCGTTTGGACTAGCCAATCCTTTGGTTCCCACTAAGGGCATTATCCATGGCGGATTGATGACCATTTCAACTCTCAGCAAAAGAAGCATGGGTAAGTTAAATACTCCCAAAAGTTTTGACAAACCTATTAAAGCTATTCAATTCTTTCTAGTCATTGAGACCTGGAATTGAGAACCCATTGGGTGTTAGCACATCAAAACCATTATATGGCAACTGAAAAACCGTGCTTGATCATTCCAACAAAGACATTTGCTCTTCAAAATCCAAAAAATATAGTTTTCTATGAAAAAACAATTTCATTACTTCAAAATACATTTGTTGATTTCACAAAGAGTACAAAGCCATAATTTCTTTAAGATCAAACTGTACACTTAGCCTCCCCTCAAATGGAGCTAAGAATTCGCCATTCCAAATTTGCCTCCCCTCAAAAGGATAATAAACTTTAGTGTAAGAACAAACCACCGAAATCAGAATGAGTGAATTCTGAATTCGGAACACAACTAGCAGCACAAACTACAACACGGTATTGGTAAAGCCTAACCGAAACCAACCAAAACTGTCGTTAGTGACCAAGTTTCTGTCCCAAATGTGTTACTAAAACTGTCACTGTCTGCAATTAGCGACCAAATTCTGTCACTGAGCTGTCTCTAAACAGTCACAAAATGTGATTCTCCTTCCTCCCGATGTTTTGAAGTGATACTTGAAGTGTCACTAAATCGTTGCTTGAGGTGTCACAAGTACTTTTAATACAACCAGCAAGAACCTCTTCTACCAGTACAAACCGAAGCAACCAGCACAGCAGTAACCATGGAAGATGACCAGCTAACAGCAGGAACAAAAATTTTCCTAGGAGAAATGAAATAACAAGCAGAAATGGAAGTATTTTTTTTTTAAAACAACAATTCATAAGCATACATTATTTATGAATTGCCCTGTAGAAGAAAATTAGTAGCTTTTGAGATCCCCAAGACCAAAACAGTTTTGAATCGTCCATAAGCATAAGCAGAAAAAGATAAAATTGACTGGGCCAACATAATCATACCAGTTAAAGTCTTTGATGCATTATTGATTTGGACACAGGTCTATGGATCGTTCTTGTTTTGCTTTCACAGAACCCAACTAGCTGAGGCCAATAACAGAATTTATCCTCTGTCTTTGGACTAGCAGTAAGAACCCTTGGATCCATAACAGATTAACACTCCAATTGAAATACTGTTGTAATTAGGTGTTTTTCTTGAAAGAGTCTTTTAAGTGAATTAACATATACAATGGCCAGAGTTTGGTGAGCATGCTTATGAAACCATTTTACTACTTTGTTGACTTGGGTGATGAAAAATCTACCAGAGTTTAGATGATTTACCCACCTGAGTTGTTTCCAACACTGGTGTAACCTGTTTTTGATCATTAACCTTTCTTTATTTTTACAGGTATAGTGCAAATGACTAAATCTACCACACACATAGCAAGCCTTATTATGAAACTCAAAATTTTCACCCAATTTTTGAGTCATCATACCATTCCAACTTCTTTTATTACCTCTAGGACTTTTATTGTTTTCGCTAAGGTTTATCTGCATTCCTAACACATTCATAACCCACAAACAGATTTAGGAAAGAACTCAGGTGATTCAGCACTGAAGTTGGACTTACAAGAGGCATATTCACTAGTCTTGGGTTCAATTATAACATGTTTAGGCATAGACTCAAGTGATTCTACACTAGAGTTGGACTCACAAGAGTCAAGGTCAATGGTTTTGGGTTCAGAATCACTAGTGTAGGTCTGTTTGGGTCCATAGGTCATTTGTGATTCATCAAGGTCAGTGGGATCTGATAGAGGAATGTAGTTCCCTAAAAGAGGTGGGGGAACTGCTTTCATTCTATCAGTTTTGACAAACCTGTTATAGAGAGGTTTCCCTTCTACATTCCCAGGTGTGGTATCAAAGATGCTAGGGGCAGAGGGATCAAACACCTCATCTAATCTAAAAGTTTCTCCAAATCCTAAACCAAATTTTGATCTAGAGGACATGGAGCTATTGATCAGTTTGTTCATGTTTTTGGAAGACTCCTTCCTTTTTCCATTGATGGTTCTTTCATTTTCTAGCTTAGCCTGTAAATCCTGTTTTTCCAAACTCATCTCAGCATTCACTTTTTCAGAATTTTTCAATAGATTAGTTGTATTTTCTAATTCACTAGACAACACCCTAATCTTATCTTCAAGTGTCAACTGATTTGTCTAAAGAATTCTCTTTTGTTTTTCCAAAGTTTTAAGTGAGTTCTTATAAGCTTGAACTTGTATAAAATATTCATTATATTGTTCATTTAAATTAGAAAAATGCTTTTGAAGTTCATCATATAATTTTTTAAGATTATCATATGAACAACTAGTTACCATATTATATATTAATTAACATGCTTTTTCTTTAGTTTAGCATTAAATTCTCTAACTTTAGTTTCTGTCATATAAGTTACCTCAATGTCAGGAGTTGAAGTTGTGCAAGCCATGTCTTCTTCAGCAACATAAATGTAGAGATCTTGTTCTTCTTAATCAAAGCTTCTCAACGAGGCTCTGATACCAATTGTTAAAACCAAGATCTGGACTCAACTAGGGTATAATGACAATGATCAACACACAGCGGAATAATAATTGAGAACAAATCAAGAGTAACGTAATAGGAGTGTTTCGGGGTAAATTGACTCTTGGTATAATCGAGGCGGCGAGTGGGAGACACATCTATCTAGAGCAAGTGGAGTCTCTCTGTGACAATTAACCTAGAGGTGAGTCACTTTGTTATACATTATGGCTTAATGAGTCGCTGGCGCTTGGAGTTGAACACACACCACAGTTCTAAGAAAGATGTGTGTTGGGGGGGGGGGGGGGAATATGGTAAACCCTTTGGATCTACATTGTTACTAGAACTGGTGAGTGCTAACCTAACTAAAACCCTCTTTATATAATAGAGGTGGCTAGGGTTTACAACCAAACCCTAGCTTACTATCTAAGCTAACTAAACAATTACATATTTGGCCCTTCATTATTTCTTCTTTCTTCATTTCGTCTAATAGGTTTTGTAATCTTTAAATCTGTAAATCCCAATATCACCTTTGTAAAGGGTAATCATTCCTTCAAACTGTTTTGCTTTAATATCAACTTCTCTTAAGAACGGTTCGCCAAAAATAACATCGCCCATTCCTTCATCACGATAAGCATCCATATTTTCTAAAACTGCAAAATCCGTCATCACAGAAAAAGTTCCAACAAAGATAGGCACATTCATTAAGGCTCCTACAACATTAGTCCCTTTGTGCACCATCTTATTTTTCATTATTGAATTGTGAACTTTTCTTGACATCATGTTGACATACAATAACGGGAAAAGTTGGCGTGAGTAAATTCAAATCCTATCATGCATGTAAACTTTAAGTTGTGAGCGCAATCTATATGGATTTTATTATCGTCATCACAATAACTAGGGTAATCATCGATTCCTGTATCAAGATCTTCATTCCTAGTTCTAAATTCCTCAACTACCTTACCTTCCTCGATGGTGGGTATCAAATCATTTCCTTGATTTCTTCTAAGCTTAAATGGTTCATTTAGATCATTTAATTCAATGTAATCTTCCAGGAAAGGGTCTAATGATCTATTAATCACCAAAGTTTCTCCTATAAGCCTAGCTTCTAAATCAAGCTCCATTCGTTCTCTCAAACTTAACATGTAGACCCTCTTAATTATACTACTAGTAGGTTTAACACTTTTGAAAATAATCTTTTCTTCCCCAACTCTTAAAGTAATTTTTCTTTTATTTAAACGATCAATCTAGCATCGACGTAGACAAAAATGGTCTTCTGAGGATCAAGGGCACTCTAATATCCTCAGGCATATCTAGAATTATAAAGTCTATGGGGAAAGTAAATTTGCCAATTCCTACTAGAACGTTTTCAGCAATTCCTTTTGGATATTTCACTGTTCTATCTGCCCACTATCAACCTATGTGAACTAATTTCGCCTAATCCAAGTTAAGGTAGGTCGAAGAGGCATAAAACACTAACGCTAGCTTCCTAATCACAATGGCCGTTGTCAAAACAGAAATCATTAATAAAGCAAGGTAAAGTGAAACTTCTTGGGTCTTTCTCCTTTCGGGATATGGCGTTGTTGATATGTGAAGCTCCACAAGCTTCCGTGAATTTTGGTCCATAGTTCCCCTCTTCTTCACAGTAATGATTATCTAAATGACTTGGAAAAGGAACCGTCGTTTGTCTTGCCTTGTATAATGGTGTACTGTTCTGTCCAGTGGATACGGCGTATTGGTTAGATCCAATACGGCGTATCGAGTTTGAATCAACTTTAATGGAGGTTGAAATCAAGTTGACTTGGTCTCTCGGGTTTGTTTCAGTTGAGCTTGGTAGGCTTCAAAATCCTCTCTCTTGTAGTACCTTGCTCATTTGCTCGGTTTGAATTTCTAAAGTTTTGATCGATGCTCCTTGGTTCCTTATGGCAGCATCTGTCGAAGCTCAGATTTCTTTGATCAAGTTAGAGTTTTCTTCGTGTCTTTTTGCTGATTCACTCATGAATTTGGTCAAGGTATCTTCCATAGATTGCCTTCAATCCTGGAATGAAGGATTGGCATTGTTCCTTTGATAGTACCCTAGAGTAGTTGCTCTATATCCCCCTCCTTGAAAAGTTCCACCAAATTACGTGTAGTAAGCTTCTTCTAGGGTTTTTCTCTTCTCTTTCTGTGGGATAAATCCTTGGTGTAATGGGTCCCTTTGCATTGCTCGCATCAACTTGAGCCATCATAAACTTTTTGCATTCATTTTCTTAATCTCTCTATCCAAGAATTGTTCGAGTTGTGCTTTGCATGCAGCCAGTCCGTCAGAAGTCTCGGTACTTCTTCCTCTAGATGTTCCATTGTGCCATTTTTGAGAGTATTCAGCCATTTCTTGGATGGCTGTTTTGGCATCTGCAGCAGTTTTAGTCGAAACGGCACCTCTTGAGTCAAGAATCTGTCGTGTTGGAACATCCAACCCATTGTAGAACAAAATCACCTCCTGCATCTCAGTCAAATAGTGTTGAGGACACTTCATCAAGAGTTCCTTAAAGTGCTCCCATGCTTGATAAAGGGTTTCATCTGGCTCTTGCTGAAAGTTGTTGATTTCCTCCATTTTCTTTGCAGTTCGACCAGGTGGGCAGTATTTGTTCAAAAACTTAGTTTTAAGATCTTCCTAAGTTTTGATCGAACCAGTTGGTTCGTTTCTTAGCCAATGAGCTGCGGCTCCAGTTAAAGATATAGGGAAGACTCAGAGCATTAGTTGATCCACAGTGATGTTAGGAACATGGAATAAGTCAACTATTTCGAGAACTTTTTCAATGTGTTCATTAGCATCCTCATTATCCGAACCGCTAAATGTGTTTTCTCGAAGCTCCTTAAGAAATTGTCCTTTTAGTTCAAATTGATCTTTGTTATCAATTTTAGGCCTAGCGACTCCCGATCCATAGTCTGTTCGGGTCTTGCTCATGTATTGCTCCATTGTTTCCGCCATTTCTTCCTCTTCTTCTTCCTCTGAGTATTCTTCGTCAGAAAGTAGATTGAAATCCGGAGATCTCAATTCGTCAAGACTTAGAGTCTTGAAGTGTCTTCTTGATGATCGGAACTCACGTTCAGGATCTTTGTAAGGTGTGTATAGTTCGTTCGTCGAACTCCTTGTCATGCACTACCTGAAACAAGGGATAAACAATCAGTAGGATTTGTTCCGAAGGAAGGTAGAAAATTTTTTGCACGAAAATCAATTATTTCAGTTTCTGTTCCAGACAATCGATACGCCGTATCCAATGGAAGTGGATACGCCGTATTAATCAGTTGGATTGAATACGCTGTATTGGACAGAGAACTGGATACGCCGTATCCAGTGGAAGTGGATACGCCGTATTCAACTGTCGACCAGAACAGTGTATTCAAGAAAAACAATTAAATACGCAAACAATTAAACACACAAATATATACAAGCAAACAATTAAAGACAAATATACAAAATATACAGAATATACAAGAATATACACTAATCTAAATAATACTAATCCTAAGGGTTAGATCTAATCTAATTTTAAAAAACAAAATATCAAAATAAAAATCAAGATTAATTTTTACTCCCCGACAACGGTGCCAAAAAGTTGATGTGTCGTTGTGTGGTGTATATTTTATTGTTTCAAGTATTAAATTTATATTTTGTCGACTCAACAAAAAACAACACTTTAACTAGCGGTGTACCCGATCAGTAGTAGTTTTGTGGTAAGTAGGGCGTCGATCACTGAGAGCGAGGTTAAATCTATCAATTTAATTAATATCTTGGTTATCTAATCTATGTTAATTCTATTCTAATCCTATGTTAAACCAATATCAGTCTAAATCCTAATTCTAATGGGAAAAGAGGGGTTTTAAGCCTGAGAGACTGGTACGGCTTGGTTGGTCACACAACAATCAAGACACTGTACCCCAAGCAAGCTAAAAGACCAAAGATAAAAACGTCAAACTTATATAAGAAAATTGTACTAAACATTATTAATCCGATTAGAAACATTGGTTTTTTTATTAAGGGCAATGATTTCTTTCTCTCGAGTGTCAATCATTCCTTAGACTTACGTTACATCATCCTAAACCTAGACACATTATGTCACAATTAAAGCATCCGCATAAAGCATCCTTATTTGCTGATTATAATCTATCTTAGGGATTAAAGCAATGGTGATCTTGTTAAACCCTAACTCATAGAGACTTTACCCACTTACCGCTTAATGGCAATCTATACACTAGTAGTCCACTTGTCCAACTATCCAATGGAATCAGAATGTTATTTGTTGAATTATCTAGGTCACCTGCTAGTCAACACGATCAATAAACCATCGGCAATATCCAATTAACTAGTTAAGCCCAAAGCGTATCCTAGACACAGACTTAGAAGGACAATACTTGTGTAACTATTATTCTAGATGTATAAATTACTATATGGAGAGCTATCTCGGACTCTAGATCCGCTTGGTCCACTTTGCTAGATCCAGTTGAATGATAGGTCGCATACAAAAGCGCGTAAACAAGTATAAATTGATAAACATAAACAAGCACTCAACGATAAATCAAGAAATCGATATAAACAAATACCAAACATTTAGATCTTCATAATAATGGCTAATACCCGAAGGTATTAGCCTTCAAACGTCATAATAAATACAAGAGTAATAATTTAGCCAAGGTAAACTAACCGAGTTAACGAATGATACCAAAAACTGAACGATTACTAAAGTAAGGGAATCCACGATGTCTTCTCTAGAATTGAATACTGATGCTAGACCCTATTTCTGCTCTTTTCTCCTCCTGAAAAATGACTTTTGTGGTTAGTAACGAGAATACGATTTAGCACACTTAAAACTCGTTTGAAGTGATTCTATTTTTAAGGTCCCTGGAAGTCGGTGGATACGGCGTATCCGATGTATTGGATAACGGCGGATATTGGGATTTTTCTTTAGAGTAGGGACTACTTTATTATCCATTCCAGAATATTATATTGATTCCATATCTTGAATACGGCGTATTGAGTCCTCTGGATACGGCGTATTGATCTTTAATCTTCTGTGGTCTTTGGTGAGTGCAGGCACGGATAACGCCGAATCTCCTTGATGATACTGCATATGGCATCGAACATAATCTTCAACTATCTCATTAAGCTCCAAAATGCCGCCTTTTGCTAAGTTTCCCCAATTACCCATAATTACTAGCAATTCTCAAATATACAACGTTAAGTAATAATTCTTTGCAATAAATATATAAAATAGGTTAATATCGTGGGATAAATGATGCTATAAAATAGACGTTATTTGATGTCATCAGTGCTATTATAAGTGTTTATGATAGTAGAAATGAATGATTTAGTCATTTCAATTCGTATGTGATGGTGATTTCGGAAGTATAGTGATTTTCGTTATTTTATCGTCGGTAAAATTGAAGAAGTAATATAGTTAAGTTCGATTTGAGTTAATTTAGTAAGAGATTATACAATTTATTTATGAAATAATAAGTAAATAATAATTTGGGGAAAAATAATAATAAGTAGTGTAAGTGTTTTATTTTAAGTTATGTATTTATTTAAGTATTTAAGGTAAATAAGTAGTGAATAGTTTTGTATTTTAAAAAGAATATATATATAATATATATAGGAGGGGGGGTGAGAACGAAATTTTATAGAAAAAACAATTAATTTAAAAAAAAGGATGTTGGTTGGATCGCTTATAAAGAAAGAAAAAAAAAGGAAACAAATCTGATTACAATTAGGATTCTAGGTAGTATAAATATAAGATCAATAAATCCTTAAAACATTTTTCTCTCCTCTTTTTGTTTGTTCGACCGATTGCATCAAGAAGAGAAAAAATAATAATTTTTTTTATCAAGAACCAATGTGATGATTCAAGTGTAATCAAGTAAAGGTTTAGGTATGTTTTCAATTAAGTTTTTGTTTAATCATTTTATAATTAGTAACTTTAATTGATGGAATAATTAAGATTCATAAATTTTCTATAAATTAATAATATAAAACTATATGGGAGTGTTCGAGATTTGATTTAGAGCATGTTGGTGTAAACGGTTTAGTTTAGAACGCGTTAGATTGAGAGTTAAGGTTTGGCAGAATTTGGGTCGTGTTGATGATTGATATCTCAAAGATAAAATGAGTTTTGGGTTAAATTTGTGCCTAAATTGAAGTTCAGAGAGTATAGTTTCCAAAAAGTCCGGCCTCGAAAGGTTTTGAGGTCGGAAGTTAGTCAAATAATTTTTGCAAGAAAAGTTGTCAAAACAGTAAATTCGGGTAAGATTTGTGTCTGATTTCGGGGAGTAAAACTCCTACTTAAAACTTGAATTAAGGTTTGGGAAAAACCATAGGTCATATTTTATGTGTCTATTAACTCTAGCTCAAAGCACAAGTGATTTTATTCATTTTCCTAAGTATTTACAAAAATCAAACTTTTGGGTGTGCTCGTTCAGATCTGATTTGAGTACTAGTGATGTTGAATTTTATAAAATAGTTAGGCTTAATATTTTTTTTTCTAAAAATTATAGTAATCATATACCCATTGAGACGGTAGGGAATGAAAAGGAAAAATCAATTTGGTGTATAGTATTTAATATGATGGTCATAAAGGACTACAAAATCCCTGCCGAAAAACTTAGAAAACAAAATAAAGATTAAAGCTATTTAGAGTATATTAGTAAGACTATGGGAAGTATGTAAGGGGATTTAAAATCATAATATAAACCCATAGTCCATCAATTTAAGTTACGATCTCATGGGCATTAGCCTAATCACGCGTAACATGGTTTATAATTGTGTTTAGTATGATTCACAAGGATTGGTGAAGTAGTTGTGCATCAGGTGAGATCATAGTCCCTCTTTTACATGTTTTTAAATTGGGAATGGAAATGATAGCAAATGAATTATAAAAGTTTTTAATTGTTATGATATGTGGTTTAATTGTTGCAATGGACATTTATGTGGGCAATTAAATGATATTAGTTAAATGTTTATGTGTTCTTGGATTAGAGGGTAACGTTCCAACCCATATTGTATGATTTATATCGGAGGGTAATGTTTCTACCTATTACTGTGTGATTCCGATCGGAAGGTAAAGTTTCTACCCATTACTGTGTGATTTTGATCGGAGGGTACCTAATACTGTGTGATATTTTGGTGTGACTTGGATCGTGAGACACGTTCTGTCTTGATTGTAGTTGTTTTGTACGTATGCATGTTAGCCTATGTAATAGCTAGCCTATATTTCCTGCCATGTTCTGTTTTATTAATCACGGTAATTGATTGAAAGTTTGAATTATGTGTCATAAACCTATGACTCTCACCAACATTATTGTTGACGTTTTAAGCATCATTTTCAAGTGAGCATAGCGAAGTTAAGGATGTTAAGATTCGTGGCTAGAGATACCTTAGGAATTGCATGATGGAGTCTTCTTTTCTGGAGTCTTCATTGCAGATTTTCGTACTTCGGATATTTTGATTTGTTGTGATGTTTAGTTTGGATTTATTTTCTATGTCTATGTATTGTGTGTGCGATTAACCTCAATACAAGACCCCTCTTGTGTTTGGTATTGTCATAACACTTTATTTTCAATATAATGCATTTTAGACATTCTCTATTGTTGACACCATTGTGTTGTGATGATACCCATGACGTTACGCCTCGTGTTTCCGCGTTGGCGGGGTGTGACAGATTGGTATCAGAGCCAATGGTTATAGAGAATTAGGTGGTTAAACCTAGACTATAACCTAGGAGTCCTTCATATAATTTCATATTAGGATCTCTATGTTTAGCTATCTAGGAATTTTGTTTTCTTGCTTTTCTTTGAGTTTTATTTCGACCTACGAGCTACTCGATACCAAAAGCGTCAGAATAAGATCCAATTGAGGAGAAGCCTCTCGAGAAACCAAAGGAGGAAGCGTAGTTAGAAAAGTCGGAGGAGGAGGCTGACTCAGATCTCTTGTCGGATGCTCGTAGCAGGCTTGGACCCACGGAGTTGGGTGACTCTTGCGAAAGCAAAGTCAAACCCAAGCGAGGCCCAGCATAAGTTTATCCCGTCTTTTACCTTGACACGTTGCTATCAATGATTTCCTTCAGATATTATGTCTTTTAGGCACTTCGAGACCTTCGTTTTCTTTCTGTCGTTTCCGATTTTATCTATAATTAAATAAATATTGTTTTGATAAAGCATCATTTATGTATTATATTGGAGTGGTTTAAGATGTGCAATGTGGTATATATGCATATATGTGTGTTATCATTGAGATGTGTAGTCTTGGAAGCAAGCACACGTGTGAAAGGATGCACTTATAATTATAGGTGGCCAACATAATTATAAAGGCATCACACACGTAGAATTGTGACCATGATTGCATTGACCGATGTTTGCTTAATAGTTGGTAGTGTAAGATGATATATTATGTGCGATTGTATTATAAATAGTTTCATAGGTGGTAAGTTTCCCTCCTATCTATCATTTGCGGATACCCCAGATACATGTTATTACTATTATTACGATTATTGAGTTTGTTTGTTTGCTTGATTATTCGTTCGGATATATAACCCTTATTTTAGCATTCCTTGTTCGTACCATGTCGGTATGGATGATCTAACTTTTCTATTCGGCGTCTTGATGAATATTCGTTGTTCGGATCTGCTTCTTTGGATATTGGTATGTTTCATTGTTTCTTTTGTTGTATTGATTACTCGAATGAGTACCAAAATTTTCTTTTAAGCACTAATTGTTCCTAACATATTAGTGCGGATCATTACTCCGTTCTTTATATATCCTTTGGTTTTGGTAACATGCTGCGACATGTTAGTACTGACGCTTTTCAATGGTTGTTCTTTTGATCGTGAGTACATATTAGTCTTTACGTTCTTCTTTTGGTTTGTAATGTCTTTGTATGAATTTCTCTGGTGCATGTTTGTTTCACTATTACTCTGACTATATGGTTCCTTATACTTCCTTTCGCTTTCAAACAAAAGAATTGTGTTAGATTCTTATCCCTATTGGTATTACAATGTCCTTTGTTTGAGTAATATATTTATATTGATGTCGAATTATGAAAATCCTTTTGAAGTATAACTTGATGGTGTTTGGGAAAAACTATTTTTGAAATGATCTTATTAATACGTTATGACATCGCTTTTATTGAATGTATCTTTATGAAAACTATGTTTACAATGATTTTTATAAAACGATGTGATGTAGGTTGACTGTCAATACTATGTTTAAAATGATATTTATGAATAAAATATGTTTAAAATGGTATTTACAAATAAGAAATGAAACTATTTTTTTAATGGTTAATAAATTTTATTTTTATTATGAAAAGTATATATAAAATGATTTATAATGGTAAGATGCGATACACCATTAAATATCTGTCTCTAGATTTTTTTTATGACAACTATGTTTAAAATGAATTTTATAAAGATTATATTTAGGACGGTTTATTTTTTTTATATATTTAAAATGATTTTTATATTTAAAACGAATTTCTTTATTATTTTAAAATGATTTTTATAAAAACAATATTTTAGTTATGGTTCTATATTCGAGTAAGTCCAATCTGTGGTATATAAAAAATTCTATCTTATCTCATTAATTAATCTTGAAACGTATAGTTATCCGATATTTGTTCTCGTTTGTTTGCGTTTCCTATCGGTATAGATACTCTATCCTTTCTTGTAAAGATTCCTTATGACATTAAATTCGGATCTATATGCACTTGCGAAACCCCATATATATTTTCTAGGCCCTATGATTCGATATCCTTTCTACCCCTATTCGATAGTTTGAAATCCTTAGAAATCGTTTTAGAAATACATTTATTATTCGACCAAGTCACTCTCCATGAAGCACCTGTGTTATCAAAAGAAGGCTGCCTTCATTCGAATGTGCATAGACTATCGGGAGTTGGACTAGCTGACCACCAAGAATCTCCCCAGGATCGACGACTTGTTCGACCAGTCACAAGTTTCACGTTATTTCTCTAAGATATATATTCGTTCTGATTATCATCAGTTAAGAGTACATGGAGAAGATATTCCAAAGACGGCATTTAGGATGCGGTATGGACATTTTGAGTTTACGGTTATGCCTTTTGGATTAATCAATGCATCCGCAGTTTTTACGGACTTAATGAACCGGGTGTGCAAGCCGTATTTAGACAAGTTCATCATTGTGTTTATTGATGATATCTTGATCTACTCAAAGGCTTAGGAGGAACATGAGGTTCATTTGAAGTTAGTGTTGGAGCTGATGAAGAAGGAGAAGTTATTTGTCAAGTTTCCAAGTGTGAATTCTGGCTATAAGAGTTCATTTTCTCGGACACATGGTTAACAGTAATGGAATTCACGTGGACCCT
Organism: Tanacetum coccineum; assembly: GCA_026074375.1. Taxonomy (NCBI): domain Eukaryota; kingdom Viridiplantae; phylum Streptophyta; class Magnoliopsida; order Asterales; family Asteraceae; genus Tanacetum; species Tanacetum coccineum. The sequence continues at coordinate 11,355 of BQNB010086680.1, read as the reverse complement.
AGTAAGATAGAGGCAGTGAAGAATTGGAAGGTACCTAAGACACCATCTGGGATATGATCATTCTTGAGATTGGCAAGGTACTACGAACGTTTCATCGCAAATTTTTCTAAGATTGCTAAACCCCTTACTTCACTGACACAAAAGAATCAAAAGTATGAGTGGGTCAAGGAATAAGAGGAAGCTTTTCAGACATTGATGGACAATTCGTGAAATGCACCAATATTGTCATTGCCTGATGGATCCAATGAGTTTGTAGTTTACTACGACGCATCAAATCAAGGATTAGGTTGTATACTCATGTAAAGAGGCAAGGTAATCGCTTATGCATCACAACAATTAAAGATCCATGAGAATAATTATACAACACACGACCTAGAGTTGGGAGTAGTAGTGTTTGCTCTTAAGACTAGGAGGCATTACTTGTACGGAACGAAGAGTGTCATTTATACGGATCATAAGAGTCTTTAACACATATTCGATCAAAAAGAGTTGAATATGCGTCAAAGGAGGTGGATTGAGTTATTCAGCGACTATGAGTGTGAGATTCGCTATCATCCGGGAAAGGCTAACGTAGTAGCTGATGCCTTAAGTAGGAAAGATCGAGTAAAACCTAAACGTGTACGAGCAATGGCTATGACCATTTAGTCCGGAGTTAAAAGAATGATACTGGCAGCCCAGAGTGAGGCGTTCAAGGAAGAGAATGCACCAGCAAAAAAATTACACGGGTTAGACTAGCAGATGTAACAAAAAGAATATGAGAGTTTATACTTTAAGGATCATATATGGGTTCCGTTAGTGGGAGGTGTGAGAACCATAATCATGGACGAAGCTCATAATACTAGGTACTCTGTGCATCCGGGAGCGGATAAGATGTACTATAATCTCCGGGATATGTATTGGTGGCCGGGTATAAAGAGGGATATCGCTACGTATGTTAGCAAATGTTTAACTTGTTTGAAAGTGAAAGTCGATCATCAAAGTCCTTTGAGTTTATTGCAACAACCTGGGATACCCGAGTGGAAATGAGATAATATCACTATGGATTTTATCACGAAGTTACCTAGGACGAAGAGTGGGCATGATACTATATGGGTAGTAGTCGACAGACTGACCAAGTCAGCTCATTTCCTAGCAACGCGTGAGGATTATAGTATGGAGAAGCTGGCAAGGTTGTACATTGATGAGATCGTCGCACGGCATGGAATGTCTGTGTCGATTATTTCGGATCGAGATGGACGGTTTACATTGCGATTCTGGCAACAATTACAGAAAGCTTTAGGGACGCGATTGGATATGAGTACGACTTATCATCCTCAGACGAATGGACAAAGTGAGCCTACTATTTAGACATTGGAAGATATGTTAAGAGCGTGTGTGATCGACTTTGGGGGCAGTTGGGATGTTCACCTACCGTTAGTTGAGTATTCGATGTGCTCCGTTTGAGGCACTATATGGAAGGAAATGTAGGTCACCCGTTCTATGGGTTAAAATTGGATGAAAAGTAGATGGAATTGACCTGAATTTAGTGCAAGAGACGACTGTACAAGGGTAGTTCTTGAGATAAAAGAAAGCTAAAAAGCTGCGAGAGATCGTCAAAAGAGTTATGCTCATAATAGGCGCAAGCTACTAGAGTTTGAAGTTGGAGATCAAGTGTTACTAAAGGTTTTGCCTTGGAAAGGCGTAATACATTTTGGAAAGAAAGGTAAGTTGGCACCAAGGTATGTAGGACCATTTGAAATTCTTGAAAGGGTCGGTCCTGTAGGTTATAGATTAAGATTGCCTGAGGAATTGAGTAGCGTGCACGACACATTTCACGTGTCGAATTTGAAGAAGTGTTTGGCGGATGCAAATCTGCATGTTCCATTATATGAGATTAAGGTTGACAAAACCCTTCGTTTTGTTGAGGAACCTGTAGAAATTATGGATCGTGAGGTTAAGAGTTTGAAACGTAGTAAGATTTCTATCGTTAAGGTTCGTTGGAATTTAAAGCGTGGCCCTGAGATTCATATGGGAACGTGAGGACCATATGAAAGCTAAGTATCCCCGATTGTTTGTCGACCGTGCTGTTGAACCTACTAGTTAAATTTCGGGACAAAATTTCCTAAAGGAAGGGATACTGTGACAACCGTGATTTAGCGAGGTTAGTTTAACCATTAGTGTTAACTTGCCTGGTTTTTTGAGTTTAGTATTATGTGCTTAAGATGAATTGATGATATGTGTGTTATGATATTCATGCTATTATAAGTGTTTGTGATAGTAGAAATGAATGATTTAGTCATTTCATTTCGTGTGTGATGGTGATTTCAGAAGTATAGTGATTTTCGTTATTTTATCTTCGGTAAAATTAAAGAAGTATGTATCGTTAAGTTTCGAGTTGAGATTAATTAGTAAATTGAGATTTTACAATTTATTTATGAAGTAATAAGTAAATAATAATTTGGGGAAAAATACCCAATATAAATATTAAATTATTACTAGCTCAAACCCATTAATTAATGGTAACCTTAAAACCTCTTCTAGAACCGAGTCTACAGTTTAGAGTTTTAGACAAACAAGGTTTTAAGCCCGCGCGTTGCCGCGGGACGTTCGATAGTATTGCGTGTATCAGAAAACATCACAGCCTGAGCCGTTACGCGTTTCATACTTTTCTATTTGATACATTTAAGCTAAAATATAAACGAAAATGTGCAAGAGATTAACTTGATTCATACTATCATCATACATTTACAAATGTGTATGCAATGCATAACTTATTTTATAGTCTAACGGATGTATGAATGATCATAGTTTCATAAAGTTCTTTCTCCTTTAAGATCTCAACTGGCCTTTTGGTTTGAAACCTGAAAAGTAAGAGCAAATGGCTTGTTATTAGCACATCTGCTCAAATTATTCAGTAGAAAATAACATATAACAAAACGGATATTAGCTCGTTAACCCAAATAGACATGCTATGTAAATGAAGTGGGAATTATATATAAGATCGTGTTATCTGATGTCTCATCTTGCAATAAGCACATATTATATAAACAATCCCAAACTCCCTTTTAGCATGTCCAATAAAACAACGAACCCGTTATGACCCATTAACCCATTGCTACTACAAATGAACATCAATACTTGTCGAGTAGTCATGGCCGAAGCACCTTTCTTCAACTCTTGTATAACATTTTCTAATAGATCACTTTATATTATCAAAGCAAATAACATTACTGCTACTATTTCACACTCAAAATGATCAATTTAAAGTAAATTTCTTTGCACACAAACCTATATAATAGAACTTGATCTTGTTTTGCCACTCTACATATTAGATACTTTTGGTCTCCTCAAGATAAATCTCTAAAAAAAAGGTGAACAATATTAGAAAATTTTGTGTTCGCTTAAAAAATAGAGAATTTGTGTAATAGCCGTGGAAAAAGATACTTAGATTGCATCTCAACGCCTTCTGTTAACACTTCTTCTAAATGCTACGCTTCATTAAATCCATATTAGTGTGACAAAAAACATTGCATATACAAAAATAACTTATCCAGCGAAAGGCATGGCTATTTTTCGCTGACAATATTAATTCTAGTAAAGATCTCCCTATTCGTGCCAATATCATGCAGATCTTATGAAGGTTGGGTTATTGAACATACAATAATAACCAAGATGTTCCATTTCCTATTTTTCATCAGTGGACCATTATCTGCAGAGAATGAGAAAATAGTGTGCACCTCAATAGTAGGGTCTGCAGTTTCCTGCTCCCCTATATAATCCACTGGCCGCCAATGCACGACAGAATTTCGTGAATACCGACAAAAGTACTCCCACCAACTACACAAAGATCGGGGATTAAACATGAACAATGTCCAATTCAATAGAATATTAAAAACTACTAAGGCATCGTTATCAACTTAAGAAACAAACTAAACAGAACCATATCACCCAAAAGGGCATCTGATTTTTTGCTTTTTTGAAATGAGTTACTCGGACTGTCATTATGAATCAACAATTACATACTCTTGTATACCATATTTTTTTATGAAAGCATGAAAAGCTTAGTTTAATTCCACATTCTAAAGAAGATAACAATACAATCTTTACAAATACAACTTTAAAAATAAAATGCCATGGACATCATAGCATGCATTTGCGATCAAAGCGACTACAACCCCTGACATATTTCCATATCACACGTGCAGTAAAAGCCTCTTACTTGTTCGTCACGGCGCTTTGCTTGCTAACATCAGATCCATATAACATCGTGTGAGCCCCCACCCTTCTTAATGGTGCTAACCACACCCGCCATCTTCTGTAGCATTTCGACGTTCATCTGCCACCACAAAAACCAAAAAATTACACCAACTTAATAATCTCATAACCTGTAATAAATTCACTAACAAAAATTAATAACAAATGGAATCCATTTTCTTGTTGCAAAAGTTTATATACGTAATAACATAAAAGGATTAAATACCAAGAAGCTAAAAAGATCAGGTAGTAAAACATATATTTCTGTAAATCTTGGTATGTTAACACTTATATTTTGTTTGCGCATTAAATGGGTCACAGCTCTGTAAACTAATCTGCGTAAAAAAGCGTCAATCTAGACAGTGTGGATTTTGACGGATGTGCCTGTATAAGTAAAAATTCACTTGGTAAAACTGAACACATTTATCAACTATCAAACATAAACCAAGGGCTATTCTCAGAAACTTATGATCATTTAGAGTTTGGATCATAAGCTAAAAGAATTTGCATTACGTACATTCCGGATCTCACAAAACAAAACACATTCTGCTAATCTCTTAATAATTGCTTCACCACTGTTGGTAAGGGTATAACAACTAACCCGTCGTAGTTTTTTCTTTGTTAAAATGTTGCTTCAAATCAGTTACCCTAACATACCAATTCATGTGTCTTAAAACGAACGCTTTTAATAAATACACAACACACCATGTATACATTGTTTATTTTGAAGCTTATTTAGTTTTGGTCTTATGTTTCAGAAGCTCAATTTTTTGTAGCTTATGTTGAAGCCTTTCGGCTTATATAAGTTGTCATATCATAACAACCGTATATATACACCGGAAAGTTTTAAAAATGACCATAAAAATTAAACTTATGATGTATAAGCCAAAAACCACATAAACTCACTCTATAAGCCGAAATTAGATAAGCTCATAAGGCCACATAAAAGCGGCAACAAACACCTCCTAACCCAATTGTAAATCTTAAAATGTAACATTTCTAAATCCACATAAAATAAATTACATTTCTAACCTATCAAATTCCGGAATACTTAAAGAATTAAAATATGTATTATTTAGTTGTAAATGTGATAGACAAAAGCCTTGATCAATATAAAATGAAAAAAAGAAAAGGAGAATACATACATCTTGGAGAGCTTGTTGGGAGCACCATTAGTAACCTTAGCAACACAAAGAAGAGCAAGTTTAGCTTTCAAATCCTTCAGCTGTGCAAACAAATCCGCCTTTGATTTGCCCCTCAACTCATGAACCTTGACCCTAGCTAATAGCTTACCTCAACTTCTATGGCTCGCATTTCATTAAGCCACTCATCAGACTCCTCCCTAATTCTGTTTCTATAGCAGCAGCTTTAAAAAGATTCAAGATAAAGAATGGCGGCCTCAGGGGGTACTCCATGCTAACAGCGATCTGCCGTAACAAAATTTTAGAATATGACTAAGGTGATTACCAATTTTCCATGTTTATCAAACATATTGGCACATTAAATATACCTAGGCTTCTAACTTCATGTGTCCATAGCCACTGTTGACTTTTCTTGTTAGAAGAAGACTACATTCCTGAATCCCATATGTGAACCATGAGTTATCTACAACTAATTTCCCATATGCAGAAAAATACATTTCGGGTCTCTTTCGACCCATTGGACACCTATTAAACTAATATGACTCGTTTACAAACAGTTTCTCTGGGTCAATGCCTAGTCCAAGCATACTTCTTTTATGAGTCAAAATACTATGAGTATGTTTCCTTTTTATATTTTAAAATCAGCAATCAATGGGTTAATTTAAGTTCTTAAATGGGTCAAATAGCAGAGATTAGCTAAAAACGAAACGTGGCAAATGGGTATTATAGGTCAAATAGGTGAATAGTCACCAAAATCTATTTCGGATGCACAACAACTCAACTTTAATTTCATCATCTGCTAACTTCACAAAATCAAGTAAAAACTGAAAAAGGATTATCAAGTCGCTATATTTAGGCCTTTTTATTATTCATAAACTATTATCATGATAATAGTGTATGTTGTTTCATAATGGGAAAAATAACAATACAGTAGCAAAAAATTAAACCCAAAGCTTTATACAAAGTAAGACCTTTCCCTTAAAATGCTTTATACATACCCAATCATTTTTTACAAAGACTATGTTGACATAGCATGTTGCATCACCATTATTCTATTTTCATTTTCTAAAAACTAAATAAAAGATATAATTTTGGGGTCAATTTTAAGTATTTGCACTCCGCTAATTCGGCCTCGCTGGCTGATGAACATGAAGTAAACCTATAAGTGAACCAACCGAATTATGTAACGCCCAACCAAAACACTCTTATTCACCTCTTTCTGGGCCTAATATCTTCATATAGATTATCTAAATGTACTACGACATATATAAATACATATTTGTTTTTTTCGGAGGAGAACTTACTTGTACCTTTAGACGTAGGAATGCATTGTGATGTTCTAGCTCGAAAGTATCATTGATGGAAGTCAAATGAGAAAGTTGAAGTTCTCCCTCGGATATTGAAGCAAATCCGTTTGCTTATCGGAGAACCGACTACTAACATGATACCTGTAATACATCATCACACTTCTTAGTAAATAAGACATTCTTTACACATTAACCACTTTAAATCTTCATTCCTTTTTTTTCATCAAACATTATTAGATATGATAATATAAAGCATGTTAACTAAAGATTAATGGGATAATATACTTCGAGTGTCATTACCTAATGCGCCTGAATCCCGTTAGCCCAACGCGCTTTAATCCTGAATTAGGCCTGCATAACATAAATTTCTCGTTGCAAACTGCCATCAGGAAATCGTGGTTCGTTTTAGTAACAGTTACGCGTAAGAAGAAACTCTAAAACAATACGCTTAATATTTTTACCTTCAAGATCAAAACCGGTAGATTCATGACATTGAATTTCTACATCATTCGCCCTTATCCGTTCACACAATCCTGATGTATTGGCCAACAATATTCAGTTTCCCCAACTTTAGGTCATTTCTTACGACAACACCTGCACAAAAGAATAGAAATCGATCAGGAGGTGTTTGGATAGGCATTTATATTCAAGTATCAGATCTGATAACCGATTATAAAGCATTAGAAAGCCATTTTATGTGTTCATGGTTCTGAAGTCATAATAATTAAAAATTTAGATGGTGTTTTGGTTTCTGATTACTCCCAAAAATTACTCGAACAAATAACTAAGAAACGCATCAAAGGATTACCTATATATACTAAAAATGCAAGTCAATTCAAGCTTGCCATATTCCATGCTGATGATGCATTTAAGATGCTGAATTGCTGCAATATCATTGCAGCCTCCTAGTTCATGCGTTGGTATTTCAGATTCAATGTAACAATAGCTATTCATGTCTCTTTGGCGTTAAATTGTTGCAAACGAAAACCACACATGATAAATAAACACTTGCTCAAGGCATTTGTTCAAGCTTATATATAAACCCATGAGCTCATTTTACTCTGCTTATATTTCATAAGCCTATTTTTCTTCTAAACTTATACTTCATCAGTTTATGAAAGATGAGGCCATAAGCCCAAAAATAAGTTGAAAAGGGTGCTTGTTTATACTTATTGTTGGTGTTATTTGCTAGTTTTTTGGCTTATCCACCATAGATTTAGAACACAATTATGAGACTTTTAATTGAAAACCTTACGCACCAAGCACACTCAAATCCAAATCTCAACAAAACCCCAATATAAAACAAAATATGACATCTAAAATTTATACCAAATTCTAAAGATTTAAAGTAAATCATATAACATGGTTTATTTTAAACAACTACAAAGAGTATAAGCAAAAAACCCTTAAATTCTAATGTATAAAAACGGAATTCCGGAGATTAAGGTTTATAAACTTGCAAAACAAAACCATCATAAAAAAATTACCTTCGATTCCTAATCCTCTGCAAATGAGACGCTTCAAATTCCTCCATTGTCAACCAAGGATTTGAAGTCGCCATCTTTCCTGAAAAACAAAACAACAGACAATGAAGATACATTATCGCTTCTTAAATTTGGGTAAACACATCCCGAAATAGTAATTATTTCCATTACAAAACTTCAACAGTTCAACACAATATCTTATAAAAATTTGAGTTTTTTCTAAAACAATACTAAAAAAGAACATACCTCGGGTTCAAATCGATTGTTTGTGAATCGGCTCCACAGTCGAAATCAATTGTATTTCTTTTTTGGTTTGAATCTGATGATGCTAATCTCCGGTGTGTTTTTAGATTTGAGTTTTTAATTTGGTGCGTGTTTTTACTTTTTAGATTGGGGTTACGTGTTTTCAATATGAGTGTTGTGTTTGAGAGATTGAGGACACGTGTGGAGGATAGTGGGAAGATAGCTGGCATTAATAGTAGTAACGGGTTCCGGCGGGTTCCGTTCACCTTCCGACGGGTCGATCCGCTCCAACTTAATTGTTGACCCGATGTGTATTAAAGGAGGCACGAAAACCGATTTCCGGTTTTTAATATATAGATAAAAAAAAAGATCTGAAATAAGAAAACGGGTTACGGGTTGTTGACCCGAGTTGTTGACCCAGGTGTATTAAAGAGGGGCACGAAAAACGATTTCCGGTTTTTAATATATAGTTATAATTTTTTGTTCTTAAATACTTTTGAATCATTAAACTTTATATTTTCTGTTCAAGTCTATAGTTTTATAACAAAAACAAAATTATAAAAATAAAAGAAAAATAAAAAAATAAGAATGCCAAATAAAGGGTATGGATAATTGACCTCTTAAATAAATAAAAAGAAATATATTTTAATATGAATTCGATTTTCTGTTTTTGATTTGGTTAACATTTTGCCAAAACTATATCCAAACTGAAAATCGAATATCTAATTCAGCACGCTTCAGTTTTGACAGATTCAGTTTGATTTTTTTCGATTCGGTTCGCCTTTTGCGGGTAGTACCCGAATTGTAAACACCCCTAATTAGTTTTGTTGGGTAGTACTAATTTTATCGTATTAAAGTTATTCAACGTCGAGGCTAGTTGCAATAGTAATCGATGGTTTTGTAAGATTGTTACATCTGCATCTCCTATATAGAAGGAGGAGCTCATCATTGAAAAGTTATTTTCTCTTTTTATTTAATTCCTCATTTGTAGCATTTTGTTTGTTTTTTAGAGTAAATTGCAAAAATCATCCTTGAGGTTTGACCAAGAGTCAAGATCATTTCGAAAGTGCAAAACTTGTCCATGTAGAGAACTTTCGAGTGCAATTTTCGTCTCTCACCAAAATTAAATGACATAAATACCCTTCATCTCTCTGTTTTACAGAATTGAGGCATTTATAACGTTTCATTTGTTGGGAAGTGCTCATGTCATACGAATATTTATACGGCTAGAAATATGTAAGCCTATAGGCTCACACACGTAGGGGTGCTCACTGTCCGAAAACCAGACCGGACCAAACAAGACCGAACCAAACCAAAACCGACCTTGGCCAAAACACCAGACCGAAGACCGGACCAAAATGGTCCAGTCCGGTTCGGGTCGGTCCGGTCCGGTTTGATCTTCGGTCGATCCGGTCCAACAAGGCATAATTGCCGTATGAACCAAAAATAAGGAAAATGATGAACCGAGGACCGGACCAAAATAGGTTCGGTCCGGTCCTGTTCAGGCCGGTTTCTTGGTCCGGTCCGCGGTCCGTTTTGCTCAACCCTACACACATGTATACACATAGACACTATTTTATTAGTGTGTGTGTGTGTATATATATATATATATATATATATATATATATATATATATATATATGCATGGCCCGCCCGATGGGCGGGCTCATTTTATGAACGTCGTTTACTAAAATTTAATTAAAGGTATTAATTAAAGGTACCTTTAAAAAAATTAAGCATTTGACTAACATTTAACTAACGGTTTCATAAGTTGTCTAAGTAATTTCCACCACTTTTTCTATAAGAGTGCCTCTAGAAATATTGTATTTGTAATTATGGTTTACATTTTTTTTGTTCTGGTAACTTGTGAACATACGGACACCATATAAAGTAGTACATTTGGATGACGAAGTCTTTTCATAATATCAATCTGAATAACATGCGTAATTAATTAGGAATATTGTGCTTATATATTTAAAATGAATGAAAACCTTTAGTCTGAGGTTAATTCCGCTTGCCTCTTTACTGTAGTCCTGCAAAACCTTCTCGCTGTATTGATTACTGAAATAAACTTTAACCGCAATATCCTGATTAAAAGAGAAACAATATGATCGTAAGGCCTAGGTTACTAAATGTAGTTATTTTTAAGCATGGAATATAAGTATGGGACAGCTTCAGGATAGTAAGGATTTACTGATCCATTCCAAAGTCCATAGTATACCCGAGCAAAGGACCCTAAAAACATTAGAAATTAACCTATTAATAATTTTGAAACAAATTTAAAGATGGAGATTTGAATGAAAGGTAGTAAGTGTTTAGGATCAATATAATGCAACTTGACTAGTACCAAAGAGTTGCCTCTTTCGACCCGTACCCAGTTTGACATGTTACCTAGCCAGACCGTCCAAAAATCAACCTTACCATGCCTCATCTCTTCCTTGAAAATTAGATCTTCCCATTGAATTTCACAATCCGCCTTAGAGTTCAGATCGTGTTCAAGCTCCATTTCTCTTCTCCAATATTGGAAAGTTGAAACCGCTAAATGATCACGTTTTGCTCTCCCTCAAAAGTAAAGCCATCTTCAATGACATGCTAGAGCGGTTGTCCGTTTGCCTTCGCATAACCTTTAGCTTCAAGGGAAGCGTATCCTCTATGAGATATCTCTGCTTCATATTGTCAATAGTTTGGCATGTTTATTGCATCCTGGATTTTTGATATGTTAGTGGGACCATTTTGTGGAACATTTCTGCCTCTTTGGATGTTTAACTTTGAAAACACTTTTGCTGCCTGTATGTTGCACAATTTTGTTCCCATATATAGTTATCCTTACATGCATTATGTAATTATTTGAGTTGGTATATCATTTAGTGAATAAAGAAAACACATACATAGTTAGCAGGTTCAGAAACTTCATCCCCTTCATTGTCGTTACCTGTGGCTTTCTTC
>BQNB010086679.1:0-28121 GCA_026074375.1 Tanacetum coccineum | reverse complement strand
ACAACAGTACTAACAACAGTACCACCAGTATTAACTACCAGTATTAACTACCAGTACTAACTACCAGTACTAACTTGGAGTTAGTACTGCTAGTGTTAGTTAGTACTGTTAGCTAAAGGTTAGTACTGTTAGTGTTAGTTAGTACTGCTACCTTTGAAATCCAAGAAAATGAACTAGCAGTACTAACTTAGAGTTAGTACTGGTAGTGTTAAGTTAGTACTGTTCTAAAAATGAACTAGCAGTACTAACTTAGAGTTAGTACTGTTAGTGTTAGTTAGTACTGCTAACTTTGAAATCCAAGAAAATGAACTAGCAGTACTAACTTAAAGTTAGTACTGTTAGTGTTAGTTAGTACTGCTAACTTTGAAATCCAAGAAAATGAACTAGCAGTACTAACTTAGAGTTAGTACTGTTAGTGTGAAGTTAGTACTGTCCTAAAAAATGAACTAGCAGTACTAACTTGGAGTTAGTACTGCTCGTTTAAAACAGCATTTAACATTTCCAAAAATCATTTTTGGTTCAAAATTATTAAAAACAGATTATCAAGTAACAAAGTAAAACACTTATAAGCAATTTTCAATCCATAATAAGCACTTAAATAAGCATGAATTAGTCTAGCAGTATAAACTTAAAACCAACAGTTGTATTAAATAAACTAGCAATTCTGCAATAGATAAGTAAAGTAAGAAATAGAGAGACTTACTACTCCCTTGCTCAAAACAGGGCTAAATCAACAATCTACAAGCTCTAACTTGTAGAAAACAAGTTAGTAAGAGTCCATAAGCCCATCCAGAACTGGCTTATCATCCATACATAAGCTGAGGTGTATTGAGAGTGATTTTTATGATTTTCTTTTAACTACTTAACTTTTTAGATTTACTTGATTAAGGTAGCTTAGAAACAAGCTGTACTGATTGCTTTTTGGAACACAAAACAATATAAGTAAGAACCTTAACACTTGAAATTGTAAATTGATTTAAAACTCAAATTGCATTAGTACGCTTATTTAGGACTAGTGAAAAAATCGGGGACGATGAATTTATCCGTCAGGACATCCGAAGATTATTCTATGGGCGCTTCTCATTCTATGATCCCAGTGTTAAAAAAATAAAGGAAGTCAAACAGGTAGTTAAGAAAGGAAAAAGGAAAAATACAAAAATATTAGGGATAGTTAGTGTACATAAACAAGTGTGCAATTGTGTGAGAGAATCAAGAGCAAATCCCAGCCTAATGATTTCTTTTGAGTTTTCTTTTGAGACAATCTCAGCCATCGGATGTGCATTGGAATGGAGAGGGATTCGCCCAACAACATGGACCTTATAAAGCTGGGGGGGGAAAAGTAGGTGTGATAGAAATGATTTGGTAGGATGTTGAGTGATTTTGCAGGAGAAGTATGGGAGCAAAACAAGGTGCGGGCTGGTTTTGGTATTGCGGGAAGGCTTAAATACAAGTTGCTGTTGTGGCAGAAGAGGAGGTTGAAGAAGATAAGGAATGTTTGGCTTTTTCTACAAGAAAACCCTCCTCTACATCTTTCTTCATTCAATCTCTTTTCCCCCTTCTTTCTTTATAAATGGAGTTCCCAAATTGCATAACAGTCCCCTGGCCTTGTTTCCTTAATCTAACATAGGGTTTGGCATTTTTTGACCCCTCAAGTTATATTTTTCTAGGCTTTTTCTTTCTCGGATTTGTCTTGACTTGATTTGGTCTCGGTCCTTCACACCCTTTCCATCTCGTGACTGGGTTTTTTAGGTTTGCTTTTTGCTTGGCTTTTTTCGTCTTTTTGTGAGTAATCCGTTCCCTGCACAATAAAATGCAAACATACAAATACCAATGTATTTTTGTATTTTTTTATTCTTTGAGTTCTTTTTAGAAAATTGACAATGGTTGTGTAATAAAACACATATCCAAGTGTCTTTCTTCATATCAAATAACTAGAAATCATTTAAATAGTTTCAGTTTTCCTATGTGGACTTCTACGTCTTTGACAATTCCTACGGGGTAAGATTTGGTTTCGTCAGCCAACCCGAAGATGTGGCCAGTCTCTTCTAATAGTCCTATGTTAAGCTTTTTGAAGAGGTATAGTGGGATTATGTTTACACATGATCCTAAATCAGCTAAGGTGTCGAAAGGCTTTGAGTCCCCTAATCTACAAGGTAGATGTCACACCCCGTCAGTGGCGGAAACACGAGATGCGACGATACCATTCATCACACAAGATACAAGATCATACACTTTACAATTTACAATCATGAAACTTGAGTTTACATACGTTTTACAAGTTAAAAACTTGACAAAATACAATTAGCATAACCATCTTGACTCAGCCCTCCCTTGGGTTACATCTTTTCTCTTCCAATACCAATCACATACCTTATATGATTTAACACACCTAAAAAAGATACTCACAAAAAACTTTCAACAAATAATGTTGGTGAGCTCGTAGTTTGAACATAAAACCAAAAACTGTGCCAAATATTTCCAACAATAGAACAATAGTGCTATATGACATAGAATATAAGCAAACAACCTTATCAATCACCGGCTAATACCAAACCATATGTCACTTACACACCTAAAGGGCCTACCAGCTGGAGCACTAAAATTAGGGCAGGACCACACACAAACCTGGGTAGGCGTACCCATCCGCTCCAATAATCACACACATACTGGGTAGGCATACCCATCCGCTCTAAACAATCATACAACATATAATATTCACATAACAGTCATAAGCACATATCTTGTCTCAAAAACAAAACCACATTTCGCACATATCAATTCAAAACATTTCAAAACACATTTGAGTATCATTTTCCCCCAACAGAAAAACAATAAAAAGTGGGGCTACGAGAACTCACCTCAATCAGCAATCAAAAGCAACCACACAATCTCAAATAAGACAAAGCACAAACAATATCTACGCAAGCGCACAATGTACCCGACAACGACCTAATATATACTCACTATATCAATACTCGTACAAAATTATCTTATTGTATAAGTGTTCGCCTTAACTCACACAAAATCCTTATTTTCATCCCAAAATCCCATTTCAAAATTATATCATTCCAAACTCGTTATCTCATACCATTAATTCATTACAAAAACCATCGTCTTATCACCAAGACTTTATCTCGTTATTAACACTTTATCTCCTATTATGGTTGTGTGGTAATTACGCGAAAATGACTTAAAAACACTTGGGCAAAGTGCGACATCAATACAACAAAGCTCAAACACTTCAAATTGTCGAACGATACAATCGACCAAAGTACTCCTTGGAAATCTGACGAAAAGATATGAGTAAAAACTCACAAGCCGAAGATAATTAAATCCACGTTTCCGTACTTTGCAAACATAAATATCTATATATCTATATATATATATATATATATATATATATATATATATATATATATATATCTTATTATATAATATATATACAATAAGTAATTCATAACTTAAATAAAAAATAAAAATAAAAATATTTTATTATTATTTTTGTCTTATTATCGGGCTAACGAGGTACGACGTCTCGTCATTAAATATGTCCATGACCCATAGCTTTTACCTCGACTCTAAACCTTCCATAAGAATTATCCTTCGTTTCCTCAAGTAAAATCGACACAACGATTAATAATAGTAAATATTATTAAAAGAAAAGGTTTCGAGAAAAATGTATTTCATTTTTACATTAAATTCTCAAGTAAAACGACTTTTCGTTATTAAAATCCTTGAAAATTTCCCTTTTTAAACAACGTCTCTAAGTATAAATTTCTTTCGAAAATTCGGCATGACCCGTACGTTCTTATGACTTTTTCCAAGCTCTTAAACCTTAATCCAAAACACTTTTTCACAAACCCGACATTTTCTGACAATATCGATATTTTCAACACATTTTATCAAAACGTAGCAAAATAATCCCCTTCACATCCGACAAGTCCAACAAAATATCTCTTAGTCCAACACAATTCCTTTAGTCCATTCATAAAGTCCATAAATTTATTTGCTTGTTATTGGGTCTTATGGCCCATTATGGTCTTAAATACTTAGATCGACAGTAAAGACTCGATCCATACCTCTTTTCATAAGCTCAAAATCTAAACCCAAAATCTAATGTGCCTTAAGCCCATTAAGCCAAACCAAAAATTAGACATAAGCTTTTTATATAGTTCGATAACCAAATAAGCTATAAGCTTAACATATAAGTCGAAAACTAAATAAGCTATAAGCTTAACATATAAGCCGAAATAACAAATAAGCTATAAGCTTAACATATAAGCCGAAATAACAAATGAGCTATAAGCTCGAACCCAAAAACCAAGTCCAAATACCAAGCCCAAGTAGGCCGAGCCCTCCTTGGTGTCGGACTAACACAACCAAACGCACAAATACAAACACCATCTAATTGAAGCCGAAACAAAGACAAACCAAACAAAACAAACCTCGGTTGGGTTGAGCCCACACCGAATCCACAACCACTCGTGGGTTGGGCCGAACAAACAAAAGGGTCGGTTGGGCCGAGCCCACACCGGAACCATCCACACCGCAAGTCACAAAGCACAAATAAGCTATAACTTAGCTTATTGAATAAGCAAAACCTCCAAATAAGCCCTTATAGTATTTTTCTATAAAATGGAAAAATACCACAACAACCATTATTTAGACTCAAAAATCCTTTCTTTCTTTCCCTTTTTAGCCGTCGAACAAACACCCCTTTTTACATTTTCGCTTTCAAGTTTTGACCTTTTTGGCGATCAACTTGTACAACCGGTAGGTTAATTGCAAATCTTGGAATTCATCTTCGAGAGTTGGTTCGGGTTCTTCTGGTTGTTGCATTCCAATCCCCATCCCTGTTTGCAGCTAGCTTATCTGGAAATGTTCGCCTCCGTAGAACATGTTTTAATAGCGTTGATTAAAGTGGAGGGGTGTAATGAGCATTGGGGATCTACTGTTGGGTACAAACGAGCAGACAAAATTAGAGAAGTACTAAGTTTCGGGTTCTTAACTGTGTCGTTAGGGAGTGATCCTACTATTCGATCAGTGACGACCTTCAATACTATGTCGATCTTGTTGGTCATCTCTCTTTGTTATTATTTGAAATCGCCTTCAAACTTGGACAATCTAGCGTCTTGAGATGCCATGAAGTTGGACACCAATCCTTCTAGATTTGATTGATTGTTAAGGCTTCGAGGATTGTTGTTGAAGGGACGGTTGGTTCGGGATCGAACCGTTGGGTTGGAACCAGTTAGGTGGGTTTTGAAAAATTATTTTAGAAATTTTAGGGTTGTCTCCACCTATGGTTTGGGTGACTTTTCCATGACGAATTGTAGGTGTCACCAAGATTGTTTTGCTCGGGCTTAAAAGTGTACCACTTACCTTTTGCTTCGTCGGTATGTGAGGATGCATATTCAACAAAGGCTTGTTTGGGATCTTCCATGCAATATTGAGTGTCGTGAGGACCACTAAAAAGATCTCAACATGAGGTAGTGATTTTGTTCACATTGAGTAGTGTAGCGTTATAGCAACGATGAGCTTCAATCAAGCGATTGACTTGATTCTTAGTATCTCGATGAGCGGCGGTCGGAGTACTACTCGGGACATCTTGAGCAAAGAATTTGCCTTGAACGGCATTAGAGCGAATCCCTTAGGGTCGGTTGCTAATTTCGTTGACAATAAAGGGGAGGCGGGTCCTTTAATTATACCTTAGGATTCATTCGGCTTTCTGACCCACGAAGCTTTGCACCTCGCCCCCCCCCGATTGGTTAATGGTTTATCATGTGACGGGATTGACATTGGTCATAAAAGATTTGGAACTTAGAGCCAAAGGTCGATGCCATGAGTGATGGACTTTTGTATAAGTCCTTGAAACGAATCCATGCTTCAGATAGAGATTCTCCTTGATGTTGTTAGAACATCAAGATATCGTTGCGGAGTTTTGCAGTCCTTCCCGGTGGAAAAAATTGAGCAAGGAAACGAGTAGTAAGATCCTCCCATGTAGTGACGGATCCTGCTGGAAGACGTTCAAGCCAATTGCTAGCTTGATCGCGAAGGGAGAATTAAAATAGACATAGGCGCGTTCTTTCTCTATTTTCACCATCAAGGTCAAGTGAGTCTACAAGTTTTAAGAAATACTTGAGGTGTTGGTTTGGATCCTCGGACTAAAGTCCGAGAATGCGCATTCGTTTTGCACCAACCAAATGGTGTCGGATCAAAGACGTACCACATTGTTCCCTACGGGGAGCTCAATGGTATTCTTGTAGCCTTCGTGGCTAGGTTTGGAGTAATCTCTATGGGTACAGATATGATTCACGTCTCCTATGGTGGTTGACGAGAATGGATTACGAAACAATTAACACAAAGAAAAGATAAATTACGAGAAACCTAATATACGGAATTAAATTCTCACTTGAAAGGATTTAAGTGAGTAGAAATAAGTTATACAATGATCGAAACCTAACTATTCCCCATGCAGCAGTACCAAAAACTTGATGTGCGGGTCAAAGACTTCACAGGAAGTTTTACAATCCCCTAGGCAGTGTACCTAATCGTTGCAGTGTAGTATAGGCAAGACTCGAGGGTTGTTATCGTTCTCTAGGGGAATAGGTTGGGAAGGCTTGGGAATAGGTTGGGAAGGCTTGATCACGGTCTAACAGAATTCTAGGGGTTGAGAGAATATTATTTTTGTATTTTTATATTTATATGAAAGCAAGTAAATTTATGGTTTGAGAGGTTGGTTTGTTTAATTAATATCTAATCTACTAGTGATAACTTTTATGATAATTAAATGTATTTACTTAATCATGCACTACTTATCAGATTGCTTCTCCTAATCTTGTTGCCTTGTCACACTTGTGATGATATGTGTAAGTATTTCCTAGGTCATGAACGGATTACACGAACCCGCCGTCTATTTAATATTCCATTAGGGCAACACACAAGTAAGGTAGTATGAAGACTATTACAAGGCCCCTAAGACTACATTAAATGCATGTGAAATATCTTAAGAGGGATCAACCATATAAAGGGGCAAGATAATATGAAGACTATTACCTGATGGTATCCTTTCTACGCACTCGTGTTTCCCTAGACATGTCTACAACGATACAGACAAAAGCTGGTTTTCTAGAACCTAACGCGCACAATCATCAATCAAGAAACAACAATAAAGGATCTACAATCTGACTTTTATGCAATCATAAGCAAAAACAAAGGAGGGTTTAGCCTCGCATGTTATTAAGAAAGCAAAGAGATAAATCAATCACATAACACATAGACATATTGAATGATTAAAGATAAATAACTTTACTTGAATTAAAACATGGATTCAAGGTAGTTCAATAGGGTTTTGAGGCCCTAAAAATGACCTATGAAGCTGCTACAAGAGCTAGGGTTCGTCTCCCTAAAGCTATATAAAGTTACACACTTGAAACCCTAAAATTGGTTTAATATATATAGAGATATTGCTGCGATGGCGTCGCGTTGTAATCCCGACGCCATCGCCACGTGGATGATTCTAGATCCTCAATAAGTCAGCCACGTCCTGACGCCGTTACTAAATCTTCTAACGCCGTCACTAGATGGATCTACGCCTGCGACGCCATCTCCACGCTTTGTAACAATATTTCTTCATGGATTTGGTGTAGGTCCGTATTCTCGTCCGTTTCTTCTCCAAATGAGCCCAAGTCATGTGTATTTCCTCCAAATGCCATCCAAGTGCTAAAAACCTAAAAACAAATGATTAAGCACATAATCTGGGCTTATTTGCATGATTTAGGGGGTTAAATGACCCTGAAATAGTGTATAAAATGAAACCTCATCAAACGCACCACCGGTATTCATGGATCTGATGAATCGGGTATGCAAGTCGTATCTAGACAAGTTCATGATCGTTTTCATTGATGACATTCTGATCTACTCCAAGAGCAAGGAAGATCATGAAGAGCACCTTAAGTTAATATTGGAATCACTTAAGAAGGAGGAATTGTCTGCCAAGTTCTCAAAGTGTGAGTTTTAGCTTTCAAAGGTACAATTTCTTGGTCACGTGATTAATAGAGATGGCATTCATGTTGATCCTACTAAGATTGAGTCAATCAAGGATTGGGCGTCACCCAAGACTCCAACTGAGATTCATTAATTTTTAGGTCTTGCTGGTTATTACCGACGATTCATCGAAAGTTTTTTAAAGATCGCCAGGCCTATAATAAACTGACTCAGAAAAGCATGAAGTTCGAGTGGAGAGAAAAGGAGGAAGCTGCTTTCAAGATGCTGAAGCACAAATTATGTAGTGCGCCGATTTTGGCTTTACTAGAGGGTATTAGAACTTTGTGGTTTATTACGATGCCTCGTATAAAGGTTTAGGTGTCATTTTGATGCAAAAGGAAAAGGTCATAGCCTACGCATCTTGTTAACTCAAGATTCATGAGAAGAATTACACGACGTATGATTTGGAATTAGGAGCAGTAATGTTCGCCCTAAAGATGTGGAGACACTATCTGTATGGCACGAAGTGCACCTTGTTAACTGATCATAAGAGCTTACAGCTATTCTTGATCAGAAGGAGTTGAACATGAGACAACATCGATGGTTAGAGTTGCTAAGTGATTACGACTGTGAGATACGTTACCATTCAGAAAAGGCGAATGTGGTGGTAGATGCATTGAGCTGAAAGGAAATGGTCAAGCCACTACGAGTTTGGGCCTTAGTGGTGACTATAGGATTAAAGCTTCCCGTGCAAAATTTTAACGCTCAAGCAGAGGCGAGAAAGGAAGAGAATTACGGATAAGAAGACTTGTGTGAAATGATTAAGAAACTCGAACCTCGTTTGGACGAAACATTATGTTTGAAGAATAGGAGTTGGATACCTTGTCTTGGTGACTTAAGGACGTTGATTATGCACGAGTCGCATAAATCAAAGTATTCCATCCACCCTATATCGGACAAGATGTACCAAGATTTGAAAAACTTGTACTGGTGGCCCAACATGAAAGCAGAGATTGCCACCTACGTCAATAAGTGTTTAACGTATGCAAAGGTTAAGGCCGAATATCAGAAACCGTTTGGTTTGCTGGTTCAACCTGAGATACCATAGTGGAAGTGGGAGAATATTACGATGGACTTTGTGACTAAGTTGCCAAAGACGGCAACCGATCAAGACACGATTTGGGTAATCGTCGACTGTCTCACTAAGTCTGCTCATTTCTTGCCAATGAAGGAAATAGATTCCATGGAGAAGCTGACGAGATAGTACTTGAAGGAAGTTGTCTCAAGGCATGGGGTGCTAGTTTCAATCATCTCAGATCGAGACAGTAGGTTTACGTCTCATTTTTTGCAATCGCTTCAAGAAGCTTTAGGTACTTGATTGGATATGAGTACAGCTTATCACCCGCAAACTGATGGTCAAAATGAGAGGACCATCCAAACGTTAGAGGATATGCTTCGTGCATACGTGATTGACTTCGGAAAAGGCTGGGATAGACACTTGCCTTTAGTAGAGTTTTCGTACAACAACAACTACCATACTAGTATTAAGGTTGCACCATTCGAGGTGTTATATGGTCGTAAGTTCCGATCATCGATCTGCTGGGCTGAGGTTGGAGATAGTCAGCTCACTGGCCTGGAGATTGTTCATGAAACGACAAAGAAGATCGTCTAAATTAAGAGCTGAATGCAAGCCGCTCGTGATCGTCAGAAGATTTATGTTGACGTGAGACGTAAACCCCTTGAGTTTCAAGTGGGAGATAAGGTCATGTTAAAAGTGTCACCATGGAAAGGGGTGATACGTTTCGACAAACGGGTAAAGTTGAACCCTTGTTATATCGGACCTTTCAAGATTCTCGCCAAGGTTGGAACCGTCGCTTATCGACTCGAACTACCAAAGCAACTCAGCAGAGTCCATAGCACCTTCCACGTATCGAACTTGAAAAAGTGTTTATCCGATGAAACACAAGTAATCCCGTTGGATGAGATCCACATCGATGATAAGTTTCACTTCATCGAAGAACCCATCGAGATCATGGACCGTGAGGTCAAGCGTCTAAAGCAAAGTCGTGTCCTGATTGTTAAGGTTCGTTAGAACTCGCAGAGAGGTCCCGAATTTACCTGGGAATGCGAGGACCAACTCTAGAAGAAATACCTGCATTTATTTGCAAAATCCATATCTGCACCGAATGTCATATCTTAAGCTTTGAGGACAAAGCTTTTCTAACGAGGAAAGGATGTCCCCGTAAAAAATTCTAAATGCCATCGTCGACTTTTCGTACTTCAGTTTAACTTTTATGATTACGTGTAATTTTATGTTGAATTCGGGGAGTTCACCCGTATATATATGAGAATCATTACCAGAAGTTTCCCAGGTTGCCATTTAATGTGGTCTTTCGACAGTTGTTTCGTATTTACGTTTTGGTTGAATATTTAAAATTTTAGAATTTTCTTTAAGGTATTTTACGTTTTTCAGTTTTACGTAAACCGTAATCGATAATTTAAAAATATCAAAGCTTGAAATAATATCTAAAGTGATTATAAAAATATCTAGTAGGAAAGGAATTAAGAAATGGCAAAATACCTCCTCCTTTTCCCTATGATGTTCGTCTCCCCCAGCCAACAAGGCTCTACATTTCTAGCAAGTTGGTCTCCATTTGTACAATTGATATCCTTGGATTCTTTTTGGATGATTCTAGGTTCAAATTGCGCCTAGACTTTTTATTTATACTTATTTCTTTCATTCCATCCATTTTACCAACATTATTTCTCTTACTAAAAACACACACCAGCTAAAAACTTTCCTCTCCCTCTCTTCTTTGGTTTTGTCCGCGGCAAAAACACACGCTTGTTGTTTTTGATCAAGATTTTGAAGCTCAAGGTTTATTCGGGGTTGGTTCATATAGTTATTTGGGTAATTAGAACACTATTAAGAGTGTTCTTTAGTCTTTGATCGCCTTTTAATCCTTCGTTCTTGTAACTTCATCTTTTTCAAACAAATCTTGTACGTCTTTGATCCTTATTACATTTATAAGCTAGTTGTATAACTTGTTTTATAAAAATCAAAGTTTTCAAATTTACATAAACCTTAAAAAGATTTATGTCTAGTTTGAAATTTATAAAAATATATGTAAGGAAAGATTAGTTGTGTTGTCCTGATGGTATTTTTATAAAGAAATAATTTCTAAATGCTTATTTGCTTATTTAAGCTTATTAATAAGCTCGTGAGAGCTTATTTGAGCTTATGTGCTCGTCGAACTTCATAAAGAACCATAAAGGTTCAAACTTTATGCTTATTTGGATAACGTCTTATTTTTCTAACTTATTTTCATAGCTTATTTGATTTCTAATAAAGGATTAGGCTTATTGGGACTAATCAATAAGCCCATATGAGCTTATTCCCCTTCGTGGGCCTCGGCCCAACAACCAAGCCCAAACTGTGGGCTATAATCCATGGCTCGGCTTATTGGTTGGCTTATTTTGGCTTATTATTTGCTTATTGGTTTACTTGTCGGACTAGTTTTAGTTCTATTGTATTTCGAATCATTCGTTTAGGCTTATTGGGCCTAAAAGCCCAACAAGGGTCCGTTGGATTTCAGCTTATTTTCATTAAGGGTTTATTGCTTATTTTTAAGCTTATAAGTTAACCTATTAATACTACTAAATATTTACTTATATAACTTATCTATATCTAAGCGTTTTGAATATATATGCTTAAAGTGGAAAATAAAATTGTTTGATTAGCGTTTGGATAAAAAGTAGAGTTTTGGCGATAGTCGAGAAGTATGGAATATTGTTGAAAGTGGTTTTTGAATAAATTTTATGACTTTGGAAAACCGAATATTTTACGAACGGGTCATTGCCGAACTTTTGTAAAAATTTTCATACTTAGAAATATGTTGAAAGTATTTTCTTAAACTCGACAATAGGACGAAAACTTTTATTTATAATATAATAAAATAATTATTATTCCATAGTGTTGATAAATTAACTAAGATACATTTAAATATTCGAATTTCAAGTAATTTATTTAATATGATTACATATTGCTTGATTTAATGGATGTCTTATATTTAGTCATCTTACATGTGTAGTTGTCACATGTGATATTTAACGTGTTTGGTTTTTCAAAAGCCAAGAGATGTGCTTATTTGTGACAATGACAAATATGTTATATTGAGAGTGTTTTAAGAATTCTCCATTTCATGTCATGTGAAATGAATCTCATCAATATTATTTATCTTAATTGAGTTTGTGATTCTTTAATGATAAATAATTGAAAAGAGACATATTTTATTTTTTAAACAAATATGCTTTTCTAAAATTATTATTCTTATCAATGTTGTATATTATAATTAAATAAGTATTTGAATAAATGTATTTTTACTTGTTTATGCATTGACACATATTTTGATAGGTTATTTTTCAATTCTAATAACTTATATTTTTCAAATTATACGTAGTGTATTTTTTTTGTAACACAACCATTTATGCTACGAAGAAAATAAAATGTATATGATATATATTATCTTTTATCAATCGTTTAATACGATAAGTCTATAAAATCATTAAACATAATGTTTCCCAAACATCATGTTATCCTAGGTGAATAAACAAGAATATTATTCTTATTAGTTAAAAGTGAATTTTAGCTTTGAGTTGTGCTTTTATGTTGTATGAGCAAAGTTTATATATATTGTTAGTTTGCTCGGTTTGGTTTTTCGGAAATGACACATTTACCAATTGCATTGCAATGTAAATTGCTTGAATATTTTGGACGAAACATCCAAGTCGTCAATCATACTTTATTGTGTATTTTATGCATGTATAAAACCTATTACTATAATATTTGGAACACAACCATTGGACAAGTAGACTCAATATGGCATCATCAACACAAGTGTGAGTTATGATCCGATGCATATTCTTTTCATCTAGAAAATGATGTAATTATTTTCATATCAATCAAGTGTGATTGAGTTATGTAGATCCAAGATGATATCTTTTGTTATATTTTGATATAATCTTGAAACTAAACAAATAAGAATCCGATTTCATGTCCATACACGAAAACTTGTCAATTAGATTCAATAAAGATATCAATCATAATTTGAATAATGAATTGATATATTCTCAAAATCTTTCTTGACCCTCACGAACACTCATTTAAAAGAAAATAAATAAATATTTAAATAGTGTGTTCCATTAATCCCAAGATTAGTTGTAAGGTGAGTTGATGAATAATGATAAGTTAATTTCTTATTTCAAGATTGTCGTAAATTTTACTTGTGCGAAAAACTATTTGTTGTTATGTATAATATGCATAGTTTTTGACATTTTATGAGTATATAAATGAGTTTTCTAACCATTTTTATACAACACACATCTTAAGTAAAATACTATATGTTTTTAAAAATATAATTATGTGTGTATGTTAGAACCATGCAAGCACAAGCATTTTCTTTTTCTTAGTTACTAATGTATTAATACAATCTTCTCTTTTGTTTAACCAACCCAAGGTCAAACACAGCAAGTTGTTGAAAATGTTTATGTAACATTTGTAAATTAAGTGATCTATGCATATATGCAATGCAAATACAATTTCGCAACTTAGTACAAGAAATCTAGCATAAGTTCTAGTTAGGCATAATCCGAAAAACTAGCTACAAATAAATAGTGTACATGGCACATGTGCTTAGATATTCAATTATCTCAATTACAAATAGTAATGATCATTTAATAATTTCTATTAACAAACTTAAGACACAAAGAAGTGCACATACTCACATAGCATAACACATAAGAGTACTTGTCGTCGTTTTGTGTATTAGATACAACAATGTATACTTAGCTCGGTTTTGTTTAAAAACGAATTAGTTTCCTCCCCATTTCAAAAATTAACCAATTTTAATATTTTTGAAAAGTTAACTATATCATTTTTCAAAGATACCAACTAGAAATGTCCGACTCGAAAAGAAAAGATAAAATACAAGTTTTACGTTAAACCGAGACTCAGCGTTTTGGACAATAAGTAGTTTTTTGCATTTCTGACTTATTTAAGTTTCAAATAAATACTTGGAAGTATTTTTATATGAAAGTAGACTCAATTATCTTCAAAATGGAGGGTGCCACGACTTCTACGGACTTACGGTTAATTTTATATGAATTTTCAAATTTTCCAAAAATCTGCCGAATCAAACAGGTGGTCCCCTTAAATATAAGGGGGCCGGCCAGGAATTAAGGGGACCGGCCATACACTTTAAGGGGCCGACCATCTGACACTCAAATTTTCCATTTTTTTATACAAAATTGTTTACTGACTTTGCAGAAAGGTGTACAACTTTCTGAACTTGATACTGGACATATAACACTTATTTTAAGCATCATTTTTTACTTCGAGCTAGTATACTAAGTGTATTTAACAGCAAAATTAATACAAGTTAAGCAACAAAATACTTTTTCATATTTAATCCCCCTTCATGGGTAATTTGATACATAGATCGTGCTCCATTTTTAAAACCATTTGTTAAAATTAGAGCGACGTGGCTCTGATACCAATTGTGGAAATCGTAGAGGGAGTGAATACTTTTTCATTTAAAATTTTAAAATGTTTCGTATCAAATTGTTGATCAAGTTATACGCAATGTGAAAAGTGTGTATACAACATTTATATTCACTATAGCATAATCATAATATTAACTTATATCTATGGCACAATTATCATCCAAACAATATAAGCAACCATTCACACACACATAGATATGATGCAAGTATAAATGTAAAGCAGTAGCGTAAATAAAAATGTAAGGCGAAAGGTAAAAGGAATTGCAAACTGGACGCGATGATTTATAGTGGTTCGGTCACAAAGCACCTCTTCGCCCTACTCCACTCCCCGAGTACCCAACTCGAGAGTTACTTCACTAGTCAACAAGCTCCCTTTAGGCAGAGAAAACCGTACACGACTTAGCTTACACCAATTTCTGACACTAAGCGAAATGTCGAGTTCTAATCCTAGCTGGAACCAATCTATCACAACACAACACACCACTTCATGACAATTCACAACTTGGCTTCACCACACGACTTGTTCTTCACTCTACAACTTCACTTCAACTTCACGACTTCTCTACCCTTCACAACTTTTCTATACTTCGCAAATTTACTTCGCTTCAACTAGACACTATCTTGATCACACCAATCTAACACTACTTACTAAGATCACCCCGATCTAACAACTATACACACCATGATCACCACGATCTAACTATTACACAAGTTTAGAATACATGGACTCGATCTATACATTGTGAATGTAAGACATGTCACGAATGCACTACCTATCCTACATAACTTCGTATCTTAATGATAACGAAAGTTCTTCTCTTGCACTTGGAGGAATAAGCTTGAATCACTTGGAAACAAATGCTTAAGATTAAATGATCAAAGGAATGAAAGGAGAGTATAAACTGATTTAGAACAGAAAGAAAGTGTGTACAAAAGGTCAAAAAATTAGTGAGGAATAGTCCAGTATTTATAGGCAAGCTGAGCTGCCTTTTTGTCTGGGCGATCCCCTTAAATAGGGGTCGGTCCCCTTAATAATTAAGGGGGCCGCCCAGCCTAGACGCTCCCTTTTTTGTCTTTTCTGGGGGAGGTGTTTTCTAGAACATTTCTAGCCGTTTTTAGGTAGAAAATTTGAATTCAAAATATTTATTTTGAATAAAACATTTCTTTTAAATCTAAAAATGTTTTGTAAAAGTTATAAAAATGTTTGTGACATTTTTATAAAAAATGCGAGGTTAAATAAAAAATCCTTTGATCACAAAATAAATTAAGCATTTATTTATTCATACCTTAAGTGATTTACGTCGGGTGCAAACTTCGTTGAAGCAGACTTGAGACGTCGAGAGATGTTGCCGTATGAATGCATTGATGATTTGTGATCACGAGTAACTTAATCATTTTACGTTATGTGTTAAAAGTTACATGTTTGTCATCACCAAAACATGAAGAGAATGTATAGATTAAATATCGTAATATTTCTACCAACAAAGGACTTACTCCGAAAAGTCCCTCACCAGGGAATTGATCTCTGGCTCCAAGTACAAATATTTTACGACCGCGTTGATCACACCCTAAAAAGAACTGTGGACTACGCCGATGAAGGCCGATTGAGAAAAATGAGTGCGGAAAAGGCTTGGAATACTATCGAGGAATTAGCCCGATATAAGGAAGAAGGATGGAACGACCCCATCTTCCCAGAAGAAGGAAGCCTTAACTACAAAAATGCCACATAGAGCAATTATTGGGGGTTATGGAATGCCAAGTTGATACGCTCATGAAGGACGCAATCTTGCTAATGGGGAAGAGTGGAGACCTATGTGGGCTGACAAGCAATACAACGCGTCAACTACAACCAGAGCCATCACATCAGGAAGAATTCGAAGGTCTCGTAATGAATTCATACTTGACCAAGAAGAAAAAGTTCGCCAACTTAAAGAATACATGTGCATTATAGGAAGTGATTTCATGCAACTCTCTTCGGAAGTTGTTGAGAAATTAAAAGAAGAAATAAGGGTTAAAAACAATAAATACACGAAGATAAAAAAATCATGAGGTACACCGACGTTGAGGATCTCGAGCCCCTTAATGTTCATAAATTCTCAGAAGCTCTAACAGAAAAGGCATCTTTCCATACACCTAAATCTGTCTCACCAAAGTCACTCTCTGTCAAATACCTTCACACAATCTTCCCCAGTCCACCTCTTGTAAGGAAAGTACCTTTGGCTTTAAGCCTTGTACAAACAATAACCGAAACGTCAAGTCCTGATATGATGCTGAAAATTCAAGCCCACAAAGTTCCCCATAAGTCCTCTCATCATTTGAGGTATACACACCTCCCGTGACTTACCCGAAAGAAGTAGAAGAGACTATAGGAATCCCGATAGAGATAGAACCTTTGGACCACACGAAACTAGAAGATTTAGGCTTGAATACTTGTAGTCATGACATTTTTCTTAGTTCCAGTGAAATTCCTAGTGTTGATGAACTGGAGCCTTAAATTTACCCAATTTCTCACCTTTAGATGTAAATCTAAGAGACAAAAGAGGAACCGACCCACCCATCAAACCACATTGTCCAGATAGTTTTAGGATGAAGGTAGTAGACAAATCAACCATTAATACACCACCTTCACATCACATGGCATCTTTCCACCCTAAGGATACGTATTGCTATTATCACCCATGCATTGATGATCCTAAGAAACATTATGGATTTAAACCAGGTTTATTAGGACATAGTGGATCATTAGGTGTTGATTTTTTGAATTTGGAGATGATAGAAGACGATTGGCAATTAGAATCCAAAGAAGTTTATTTTCTTGGAGAATGACTTAATTTACTCGTTAGGCCTAAAGAAGTAGAGAAGGTTAGGATTAAAGAAACACACCATTTAGAGCATATAATTTAACAACCAATTTTTCAGCTTGTGACCCCTTCTCACAACAATGGTGTGTATTGTTACTATCACCCGCACTTGAACTAAAGTGTATGGGAATCCTCCCTTTATCTATTAAATAAGGGTAAAGTCAGGATCACGACTCAAACAAAAACAAGCGCTTTTTGGGAGCCAACCCAATTCTTAGAATTTAATGCATTTTAGGAGTGTCTTGTATGTTTTAATTCTTATTCATTTGTTTTTATATGTTTGGATTATTATGTGATTATGTTTTGTTTTGTCTTTAACATCGTCTTAATTACAATCAAAGGTATTTCATATAACTGTTAAAGGAAAAATTCGATTTCTAAGAACCATTTCAAACATATTGAATAAAACGTTTAGATTAATTCGCGTCTTGTGTCATGTGATTGTGATAATTAATCTCAGGTTTTATGCAGTATTTTTTCAAAGAGGGTTTGTACTTCTCATACTTTCAGAAGTGGGATTTAGAGTACTTAAAGATCTAATTCTTGCAACGCTTCTTCAATCACATCAGTGTAAGCTTAAGTAAAAAATTTGGGGATTTCATTCTTTTTTCAAGTTTGTATATCGGGTTTATCTTCAACAGTGATCACGGACAATAGCATTTAGAATACGAGGTTGGTAAGTTAGCCAGAGAGTTTAAAGGTTGAGATGTAATCAGCACTTCTCACGTGTATTTTTATGCTATTCCAAGACAAAGATACTTCACGTCTATAGCAAAATTCTTCACAAAGTTCTTCGTTGTCATTCAGTCTCAAGACCTTGATCTCTACCAAGTGTTCTTGATTCTTGCTTCATCATCCTCTACGGTTTTCTCTGAAGTCAAGGGGGTAGATGATTCTTTTGTATATCAAGATTTGTGCTTATGACAAGAACTTCTAGAGTATATGGACGTACACGACAATGATGCTTCTGAGAGTTCTCCACCATCATAGGGGAAAATGTGTACATTCGGGACTTAATTGACTTTGATGTTACCATGTCAACTTCCAGGGGGGAGTAGTGTATACTACTTCACTTAGAATGGTTTGTGAAGTATTCTACAATACATTGAGAAGTACAAATATGCTGATTTCTCCGCATGCACACCACCGAAATACGAATATTCACCAAGCCCCTGATGACTAAAGAAGCATGTGGTCGTTGGTGTGGTTTGACTTTATAAAAATTCCGTTGTGACGTCAATGAAAGTAGAAGATTTGTTCAATGTACTTCAATAGTTCCAGAATCTGCTTATGATAGGGATGTTGGTTGGGCGGAAGATAATTCAGAAAACTCGCCAAAAAAAGAGTTATTGAAGAAAGCTTTTCAAGACTTGGCTGCATGAATTGGGGATAGTTAATCAGTTCATGCATAAGACAATGGTTCCAGTAACAAGTAAAGACAAGAAGATCCCAAGGCTGGAATACAGTTTCAAGACCAAGAGAAATCACAAGACATCTTCTAGTCTTTTGAAAGCGCTTTGGAAAGACTTTATTTATTTGTATTTGTACTTGTTAAGATGATATGTAAGTATTCCGTATATGTCACACTATTGCGGGAAGATTGTTAGCCTTAAATATGGTGACAAACACGAAATTACATTAGCTTTAATTATAGACGTCGACACATAGGGAACTATAATGACAAGCTAGATGGTTGTGTGTCTCTAGGATTTTAAAATAACCCATCCATACTTCCATGGAGGGGTGAAGCTCACTTTTGTAAAAAGTGTTGTATGTGTGTGTGTGTTTTCTTCCCTTTTCTCTCTACAACACACACACTTTTTCCCATCTCTTATCTTTTTCCTCTAATTATTATGGATACTTTTTCTTTTTCCATTTTACCAAGCCTTCGGATCGTTGTTCATAAGGTGAATTCGTGATAACAATATCCTTTTAATGCATATTTAAAAGTCGGTGTTGCAACTTTGTACCAGTGAAAGTCGGATTCATTAACATATGCTGTACACAGCTTTCAAGTCAATTCATTTAGCAATCAAGATTGTTGGATACTAAAAACACTTCCTCATCATCAAGAGATCAAAGTTAAATAAAGAATAGTTTATTCGGGAAATGATTGTATATGTTATTATGTTTATATAAGTCATACAAGAATGAAATTAGTCATGAGCATGTTGGTCAAAAGTAACAAAGTTGGTCAAGAAAAGTTAAGATTAATGATCTCATGAACTCAAAGTCAAAAGACATAGGCCTCAATCAAGATCATATAAATGAACACAAAATAATTGTTATCAGTCGTCTTATGCTGAATGAACAAAGCCGTTACTAAAACAAGAATAATATCAAAGATTAAGACCAAAGAGACAAGGTTTAAAAGTCATATCCTTCAACATAGGGGAGATAGAGTCAAATCAAGTACATCAACATTAGGGAGCATCATATAAGACCTCAACCATTGGGGAGTTTGTTAGACCTTTATTTTTTATTAGGTTCGAACTTGGAATGCAATCGGTCGTCTTGTTTAGATTAACTCTTGTATTATAATAGGCTAGTCGGGTTCAACGAGCTTAGGCTTTAAGCTAATATTATCCATGTTTCAGGCTAAAGCCCAACAATAAGCCAAGCTCGACCCATGAATAGTCCATACGCCTAAACTAGGGTATGAGGACTATAAATAGAACCTCTCCGCACATGGAGAGGGTGTTGGTTGCCATTTCTTACACTTTCATGCGTGTGTAACCTCCCACCTCACTTTCTCTCTCTAATATAATCTTTCTGTTTCCTTTATACTTTTCTCTCTTTTCTTCTTTTACTTATTTCATGTATCATGAGCTTATTGGTTATTATTTGTGTTTAGATCTTAAGTATTGGGATAACAATAAGTTATTACCAAAGTATTTTAGATTTATAATTAGTTTAATTAGTTAAAAACCAACCAACCTCTTAAACATGTATTTACCTACTTTTTAATTAAAAATTATATAAAATACAAAAAGAATCTTCTCTCAACCCTGTAGACCTTTGTTAGATTCTGTTCGAGCCTTCCCAACCTATTCTCCTAGAGAACGATAACAACCTCTGAGTCTTGCCTATACTACACTACAACGGTTAGGTACACTGCCTAGAGAGTTGTAAAACTTCTTGTTGAAGTCCTACAACGACCGAACACATCAATATTTTAGCGCCGCTGCCGAGGAATACTTAGGTTTCGATCATTATTTAACTTAGGTCTACTCTCTTGATTCCTATCAGGTGAGAATTTTATTTTCAGTATGTTAGCTTTCTTGTACTCTATCTTTTCTTTGTGTTATTTGTTTTGTAATCCATTTTCGTTGACCTCCATGGGAGACGAAAATCCTATCCGCACTTATGGAGATTACTCCAAACCTAGCCATGAGGGATATTGAAACACCATTGAGCTCCCGAGGGGAAGAATGCAGGTGCCTCTGCATTCCGACACCATCTGGTTGGTGCAAAACGGATGCTCATTCTACGGACTTTGGTCCGAGGATCCAAACCAACATCTCAAGGATTTTTTTTAAAACTTGTGTACTCACTTGACCTTGATATTGCAAATAGGGAAAGAACGCGCCTGCGTTTATTTCAATTTTTCCTTCGCGATCAAGCTAGCAATTAGATTGAACGTATTTCAGCAGGATCCATCTCCATATGGGAGGATCTTACTACTCGTTTCCTTGCTCAATTCTTTCCATCGAGAAAGACTTCAAAACTCCGCAATGACATACTGATGTTCCAACAACATCAAGGAGAATCTCTTTCTGATACATGGACTCATTTCAAGGACTTACTCCAAAAAGTCCCTTATCATGGCATCGATCTTTAGCACCAAGTCCAAATCTTTTATGACCATGTCAATCCCGCCACAAGACGTGTACCATCAATCAATCGGCCGTTGGGTAAGCTTTCTTGACAAAATCGCAATGAATCTAGGCCACTATTGAGGACTAGTCCTCTATGAATCGAAATTTGAGAAGACCCAAGAGACTTCGATAAATCGTAAGGCAATATCTTTGCCTCAGACTGTCCGAGTAATCACGACCCGTTGTTTTTTGAGACTCGAATATCATAGTCTAACGGCTTGATGGAAGCTCATCTTGCTACACTATACAATCTATTCAGGTGAACAAAGATCTTCTTCATGCGAGTTCGTAGATGGTCCCACACAACACTTAGTTTGCATGGAAATTCACCGAGAAAGGCTTTTGTTGATTAATGTGACCTCGCTACGTACGAAGCAGGAGGTAAGTGGTACACTTTTAAACCTAAGCAAAATAGTTTTGGTGACACCTATAACCCATCATGGAAAAGTCACCCAAACCTTAGGTGGAGATAACCTTAAAGTTTTCAAAATAATTTTTCAAACACACCTAATCGGTTTTAGCCTAATGGTTCATTCCCGAACCGCTCCTTCAACAACAATCCTCAAAGTTTTAACAATCAATCAAATCTTGAAGGATTGGTGTCCAACTTTATGGCATCTTAGGTTGCTAGATTGTCTAAGTTTGAAGCCGATTTCAAACAACAACAAAGGGAGATGACCAATAAGATTGACACGGTTTTAAAGGCCATCACTGATCGAATAACAGGAGCACTCCTAAGTGACACGGTTAAGAACCCAAAACAAAATGTTGACCCCACCTCTCTAGTTTTGTCTGCTCGTTCTTACCCAACAAATGACCCCATTGCTCAGACTTAATATCCATAGTTCGATCAATGCCATCACGATATGTCCATAGCAACTAAACAAATCATGTGATGACAAGTCAAAAGAATAACAGCGAGGAGAGAAGAGCAACTCCGAAAACATCCAACACCACCCCACCCTCGGCCACCATGATACATACAATCTCATTCATAAAGGAAAAGGTTCGTATTACTCAATTGTTCCTTGAAATCATCTGGCTTGGTTCCATTCATCAACACAAAATGTGTTTGCACGAGGGGGGATTATGGAGACATAATGTTTATTGAAATAATTAGAAAGTATGATGATTCTCGTGAAGAAGAACTCAGGGAAGATGAAAATGCAGCAAGAAGAGGAGTTGAAGTGGAGTATTTTAACACATTTCCGACTAGGATCGAACTAGCATATCATAAGTAACTAATGTGCGTCCCAATTCCATCCTTGTTTCTAAGAAACCCCATCATCACAGAGGGATGTCCATCAATCCTGAAAATACCATACAATATTGGACATGTGCATATGGAAAAAGCTTGCATATATCTTAACCTCTCCTCTAACATATGAATTCTTAATGATGTTTAAATTGGATCTGGAGAAGGAAAACTTGAACCTAGAGAGATCCAAGTAGAGGGGTAAGGCATTTCACAGGACAGGATTACAGTGTTGCATGTTTTCATAGGGAAACTTCACTTATGTCTAGACCTCTATGATTTTTGAAGTTATTAGTTCAATCTTAGACCCTAGATTATCACAAGTAGTGATTGGGATGCCCTTTATTGAAATATCTAATTGGACTCATGACCTCCTAAATAGAAGTGGTGTGAAGTTCATTGACGGATCAAATGAGATGTCTATAAGATGCTCCTATAAGATAGAGAATACGGACTCGCTATTGGACCTAGAAAAAGAGCATACAAAGTGGGTCTACCTTAGGAACGAGGAGGACAAGAGAAGAGGAGTGAAGTATGCGATGAACAAAATATTAGTGTTTTATAAAGAATGTCTAGAGCTTGGACCCGAATATTTGACTGGAGTTGCAGATGAAGGAGGAGTCACGTAAGGAAGTGTGACTTCGAGTCTAGCTACAAGACTCATAAATAAATAAAAGCGCTTTTTTGGGAGGCATATCCGATATTTCATTTTTTGCATTTTAGGAGTGTCTTCTGTTTTATCTCTTTACTGTTTATTCTTATGTGTTTGAATCAATTTGCAATCATGCTTTGTTTCATTTTTAACTTCGTTTTTATTAACAATCAAAGGTATTTTGCATCAAATAAGTGTAGGGGAAAATATCCGGTTTATAAGAACCAATTTAAACATATAAAATAAATTGTTTAGATTAATTCACGTCAGTTTTAAGTCATATGATTGTAATGATTAATCTCAGGTTTTATGCAATATTTTACACAAGGAATAACTAATGGAGTTGCGTAAAGGAGATTTTTTAAGAAAAACGAATGTGAAATTTTCATCGAATGTGAAATTCTCACAGTGTCTAGAGACGGCATCAGGATTTTCCTAACGGCATCACGTATCTAGATTTGTGAAAATTCAAATTTTTTATTATTTTTTGAAAAATAAATTTTGCATAATTTCCAAAATCTGTAATTTTCCTTAAAAACCTATAGAAAACCTGGATTACTTTAACACATTCATTCTGCTTTTATAGAGTCACCTAAAAGTTTCGTTATATATATCATTATCCCATCGATTTTATGCCAGGTGTAGTTGTCTTTGTCTTTGATTTATAGGTTATATTTGATGAGAAGAAACCCGAAAGTTCTTAGGAGTTTCATGTGGTCGATTCTTGGATGACGATTTAACCAGTTATCATATGTTTCTTCTCAATTATTGAGCAAACCAGGGGAGTACTAGTTTCTTTTACTTGCTTCTTTTTCCTTTATTCGTTTTATAGGTACTTTTAAGAACATTGGGGACAATGTTCCACTTAAGTGTAGGGGGAAATAAGCCTTAGAAACTATTCTTTCAATTGCCATTTGCTTTGTACTTAAAATGATGATTAATATATCAAAACATAGCATAGACGGTAATTTTAACCAAATTAAAAAAAATTATGACACAAATCGACGAAAACCGAGTATTATTAGCGTCTCATGGATAGGAATTTATATGACTAGCACAAAAACCCTCAAAATTCCACCCTAAAATGTGAGGCTCGCCTTTAGATCTATAGGAATTCAGGTATCCATTTTTGATACCCAAGATAATTTTACCTTTAGCTTTCTTGAGTTAAGGAGTGAACAATCATGTGTATCTATTCCATTATTATGGATGTGTATATGTGGTTTCATCACCTCTTCTGGAGCATTGGTATCAGTTTAAAGTTATATGAGTGTACCGATAGTGAAAATTCTAGAACATGTTTTGTAATGCACCCTGAGACCGCATAGTGAGAATTAGGATTTGCTAAATGATAAGAGGCACTAGGATAACCCATGTTTTAAACCTGTAATTGTTATGATGGTCAACTCGATCATATAATTATCCTACACCCTTGCCATGCACTCATTTTTAGTGCATGATACCCCTAGTACACCCCTCCGAGGCTATCCTTTTCATGGTTCTCGTAATTTTCTAGTGGATTCTAGACTATTAATGAAGAGCATTGTCACCCTTGAACCAATTGTTACACCCAAATCGCCTTAGCCTACCTTGTATGTACTCGCTTTTAGTACATTATTGTAAACCCAGTTAATTAGTGCAGGAGTACATATTTGCTAAGTCAGTCATTTGTCCTTGTAAATATAGTTTTGGGACGATTAGGAATCATGGTAGTTTTATTAATATGAAGAATTGGAGAAGAAATCACATGTTACCCCTAATAGAGCTCAATACGCTCCATGTTTATTGATCCTTTTAATTCACGTCATTAGATTAGTAAATTGTAATGAGTTAGCAAAAACTCAAGTGTAGGGGTGTGTTATAAACCCCAAGTTATGTATTATCTTTTATCAAAAAAAAGAGAAAAACAGAAAAGAAAAAGAAAGAGATTGATGTAGAGTTTGTATGTTTTAGTTCGTTGTCCATCCGTAGAGTAGTCAAGTCTTGGCTTAGCAACGCCTCAACATGTATTCTTGTAGTTAATTAACTTATCACCGCCCGTGTATCTACCATCTGTTGCTGCTGCTGTTTAACCTACACCCTACACAACACAACCCTCTAAAGCCCTCTTTGATAGTAATTTCTAGTACTTGCGCCTAGCGATAGAGGTTTGATCCTTTACTAAGCCTATGGTAATTTTTATGCTATGACAGGTAATAAGTGTTAATTTTCCCATTTCTCATATTGTTATAATTCATTATACACCCGAGAGAAAGAGAGAATCCAAACACTTATGTAAGGTGCTAGTATATACTTTCCGTGCTTTTAATTACGAGGTCTAGAAGGTTGTGTTGTAAACTGCTTTTAAAGAGTAGGTTAAATGCCCTTAATATTGCTATTGTCTAGGTAGAAAAGCCCATTTGCTTGAGGACAAGTAAATCCCAAGTGTAGGGGTATTTGATGAGGTATCATTTTATACACTTTTTTGGGGTCATTTAACCTCCTAAATCATGCAAATATACCTAAATTATGTGCTTAATCATTTGTTTTTGTGTTTTTAGCATTTGGATGTCTTTTGGAGGAAATACACATGACTTGGGCCTAATTAGAGAAGAAACGGACAAGACTACGACTCTACACCGAAGTCTCTTGAATAATTCTGTACAGTGCCTGGAGATGGCGTCACAATTCCTAGCGACGGCGTCATATCTTACAAGCGACGGCGTCAGGATCCTCACGACGACGTCAGAATTTAGCCGCGTCAAAAGAAACCCTAGAAGATTCGACGAAGCGATGACGTCAGAAATCTTGCGACGCCATCGCGACTTCTTTTTCTATATGTACCCACAGTTTTTAAGGTTTTTAAGTGTGTAAATTTTAGGATCTAAACCCTAGTTTTAGGAGACGAATTTGGCTGCTACTTAGGCCGTTTTTAGGGTGTCAAAACCCTCTTGTATCTTCCATTAACTCATGTTCTAATCAAGTGAGATCCTTTATTTTTTATCATTCAATATGTCTATGTGTTGTTTGATTGATTTATGTTCTTTACTTCCTTATAATATGTCCAGCTAGATCCATTAGTATTTACTTATGATTGCATGAAACTTATTATGTAGATCTTTATTATGTTGCTTCTTGTGATGGATGTGTGCGTTAGGCTTTAGAAAACTAGCCATAAGATATTAAATTGGCATAGACATCTAAGGAAACGCGAGTATGTAGAAAGGATACCATCGGTAACATTCTTCATACTACCTTACCCCTAATATGGTTGATACCTCTTAAGTATTTTAATTGCATGTAATGTACTCGTAGGGGACTCGTATTAGTATTCATACTACCTTACTTATGTGTTGCCTTAACGGAATATTACATAGACGGCGGGTTCGTGTAATTTGTTCATGACTTAGGAAATACTTACACAGATCATTACAAGGGTGACAAAGCAACATAATTTGGAGAAACATAATAAGGATTAATGCATGATTAAGTAAATACGTTCATTAACCATATAGTTATCACCAAAGTAGTTTAGATTTATGATTAGTTTAATTAGCTAAAACTAACCAACCTCTTGAACTATGATCTTTACCTGCTTTAATAAAAACATCAAATTACAAAAAGAATCTTCTCTCAACCCCTTAGAACTCTGTTAGATTCTACTCGAGCCTTCTAAACCTATTCCCCTAGAGAACGATAACAACCCCCGAGTCTTGCCTTACTACACTACAACGGTTAGGTACTCTACCTAGGGAGTTGTAAACCTTCTTGTTGAAGTATAACGACAACCGCATCATCCTTCTCTTTTTCTATTTCCTAACCGGATAAAAAAAATTACGACCGTGGAAGAAACAATATGTTAAAGCATCCAATACATTAGTCTACGTTTAGGCGTAGCGTTTTAGGCGTGGCTCCGTGTGTGCTTCCCAGTGCCTTTAGTGCTATGGCTAATTGAGATCCTACATGGAATATGGATACAAGTGCATCATCTCATCTTAATTCACATACAAGTAATTTAAATATTGTTTATAATAAGTGTTTGTATCCATCTGTCTGTGTTGATAATGGTAAAACCATACATGTTACCAACACCGGCAATAGCATCTTACCTACCCTTAATCATCCTTTATACTTAGCTAATGTTCTGGTTACCCCTAATATGATCAAAATTCTTATTTTTGTTCATCAATTGACTAGAGATAATAATTGTACTATTGAATTCGATGCATTTGGTTTCTCAGTAGAGGATTTCTTAACCTGTTATATCATCCTTAGATGTGATAGTTCGGGAGATCTTTACCCAATTACATCACCGTCTCCCATTTCTCATGCTTTGCTTTCTGTGAGTCCCAGTATGTGGCACCAATACCTCGGGCATCCCGGTGAAGACGTACTACGTTCTCTTATGTCTTTTCAGTTTATTTCTTGTAATAAAGAGAAGTCCTCACATCTTTGTCATGCGTGCTAGCTTGGCAAACATGTGAGACTTCCATTTTATACTTCAGAGTCTATTGTTACTTGTTCTTTTGAGATTGTGCACTATGATATTTGGGCTTCTCCCATTGTTAGCTCCGGTGATTTTAAATACTATGTCTTATTTCTTGATCATTATTCTCATTATTTGTGGATTTATCCTCTGCATACTAAATTTGAAGTTTTTCAAAAATTCTTGCATTTTCGTTCTTATGTAAATAATCAATTTAACTGTGACAGTAGTGTGATATTGTGGCTTTTTAGTGTGACCATGGTGGTGAGTTTGGCAACACCAATCTCCTTAACTTGTTTGATCAAAATGGCATTCAAGTCTGTTTTTCTTGCCAAAAAATGTCACAACAAAATGGAAAGTCAGAGCGAATGATTTGCACTATTGATAATGTCATTCTCACTCTTCGTTTCCAAGCTCATCTACCACCCACCTTTTGGGTCGAGGCATTACATATGGCTGTCTACCT
>BQNB010086678.1:920-22559 GCA_026074375.1 Tanacetum coccineum | reverse complement strand
TATCTTGTGTTATTGATCTATGAAGTAACACGCCCCGGACCCTTATTCCGCTGCGACCCAATTTGGGGGTGTTACAGTAACAATTGGAAAATGCATGTCATTTCTTTCCAAATCGTTCATTACTGAGCAAAACGATTATAGACTGAAACAAGTGCTTCCCCTGGTTCAGCAACAAACTGATCAAATTCGTTTGTAAAACGAGTTTCTCTATCAACTTTGTTTTGTATAGTTCCCCTCATAAGACGTTCAGCTCTTTTCCACATGTCCTTAGCCAAAGTACAAGCATCCACAGAATTATAAATGTCATTTGGAATAGAAAGAAGATTCAGATTCATGAGCTCCATCTCAGCATCATAATGAAATAACGCATCTCCTTGTAAATCCTCAGCTGTTTGCAATTTCGGAACTGTGGAGTTGTTAGGAATGAACATCTCAAAGTGATAAGGACCTTAATCAAGTGCTTTGTTAAGCCACTTTTGGTTTTCCCTCTTTTGATTTATGTATCGTCTAAATCTACTTGCCCACAGTATATAACTACCCCTTTCAAGCATGGGAGGCCTAGTCTCAGAACCGGCATCAGCAAGTGATTGTTGATATGTTTTGGATGTTGACATTTCTTATGATTCAAAGATTGGATCTTTGTAGACGAAAATGAGTGATATTTGTGAAAAGATTTCTAAACTCGGTACACTTCTCGAACACTTGTAAAACTTGGACAACACTATTCCCGAATATCACGTAGTATGAAACTCGGTACACTTCTCGAATAGAATTAAACTCGGTAAAAAATACTAACAAACTCGGTATTCCTAAAACGTATTAAACTCGAAAATAGTCTTACTCTAAACTCGATAGAACCTAGTTTTTGAAAAATTCGAAGATTATGGATTATCAATAATCACCAACTCGATAAAACCAAAATTTATGATTATTGGATAATCTAAAACACTTAAAACATCAAATTCGATAAAACCGAATTTGAGATCTGAGTTTTTAGAAATTGACAAATTCGCTTTTCAAAATCCCAATTCACGATAAAACCGTGATCTTGATGTATTTTAACACTTAGTAATCTTATTTTCGAGATTTAAAAGCACTAATTCCTTATTTACACTTTTCGATAGAAATGAAAAAGTGTGAAAGGCTATAAAACCCGATAGAACTGAGTTTAACAATATCCTCTTAATATACGATTTTCAATAGAATCGAAAATGCATATATATCTATTACAATACTTTTCTGTCGAGATAAGACTACAAATGCTACTGAAACTACTAAAGCTTTAAGAAAAATGATCCGAGAGTATAAAAACAATTTTCGAGAATGCAGAAACTCTTCCAAGAACTGTAGAAAACTACTAAAAATGTAAACACCACACTCGATAACACTTGATAACGCCCAAATACTCAAAATTACTGCCAAAACTCAACTCGAAAGCTCAAACACCTCAACCGAATTCACCGAGTATCATCACGAGGTTCTCAGACGTGGAAAAAACGCACAAATTGACTCACTCGTATTCTCTAATGGCGTATGATACCACTTGTTAGGTCTTGTTTATCTTGAATCATACATTATCAATCATGGAAGCTTAGAAAGAATAGTAGTGGAGGGAAAGTATTCAAATTTCAAATGTTATAAATGGAGGGAAAAAGGAAAATGTTTATTACAAAAGCATCACCCTCTAATGATAATTAGTGGGGTATTTATAGGAGAATGAAGGAGCCTTCCCTTCCTTTATTTTTCACTTCTAGTCCCTAATCTTTGGTAATTATGCTATTTTTTCTTTTAGCATAATATACCTTATTACAAACTATTTTATACTAAACAAAATAAAGACTATTAACTAAATATAATTAAACCACATAATCGACACTTTTTATTAACCTAACAGATTTGACCGGTTACGAGGTATAATATTTTTATTTTGTATCATTTGTCTATTTTTTTATCTGATGTATATATGTGTAGTAATATATGGTTATTTATTTATTCGTTTATTTAGGTACCCCGTGTTCTTGTTACATGTAGAAGTAAGTTAAAGTTGCTTAAAACAATTAAAACAATAATTAATGGCACTGATCGGAGGCACTGTTTAGTCATTCTGTTTTGGTTGGGGTATTAGATCAAACTGATTTTTTAAAGATTATATTTAATACATTTTATGTTAGGGCAGGCAAATTGATGATGAAACTGATGATGATGAAAAACATTCCCTTTGTATTACATATAAATAAAGATTTTAGTATTCCATTGGGCGAGAGAGGAATTCTGCTTAGTAACCTGGGTTATGGTTTGGGTCTAGAATTGGGATGAGTATGACACCTAAAGATCGTATTCCTTATTAGGCATCGGGTGTTTCAGTCTTATTGAGTTGGACAAAACTCCTTGGAACCCTGCCCACCCCCCCCACACCCCCCCCCCCCCCCCCACCACACACACACCCCCACCCACCCCCCCAACACCAATGTTCGCTCATATTACAGGCAGCGACATAGCAAATATGATTCTTGACCAGTCATTTGATCAATTATACGACGACAATGTTGTTAGCCTTTGTTGTCTAGGCATATTGCAGCTTGTTATATTAGGTGTGGAGAGTAGACGTGTTATCCCTGACTCGATGTTAAGATTATCAAATGATAGAGTAGCTTGGGACAAATATCCTTGGGGTTCATATGTGTGGCCAACATTGTACTCCCAACTTAGGAATGCAAACGTCAAACGTTGGTCGCCCTTGTATGTCGCTGAGCTTACAAATGAAGATGATGTGAAAACATATTCAATCTTTGGATATACTTGGGCATTCAAGGTATGTCTCGTGATAAGTTATAATTTTTTTAATTGGCATGTAAGTTATTTTGTATAATTAAAATAATTGGAAACAATGTATTTTTTTTAGACTTTGATATTGGGTCTTACCGAGTATACTGCGAATTAGTTATTTTGATCGTTACAATACGGTTTCATTGAGTTGCTGCTTGGAGTAAGAAAAAGGAAGGTTTGGGAAACATGGTTATTCCTTTTTTCAAGTGAGTTTTTTTAGATTTAATCAGTTTATTAAGTTGATTATGTAATTATTTTAATAATTAATTTCATTTTTTAATATAAGGGAAATATGCTGCTTGCGAGATTGGACACCAGACGATAATGAGCTCTGAGCGGTCTGGTGGATTCTCTAGTAAGGCATACTTTGACGGCTTTATTGGTTCAAGTTGAACGAGTACATTTTGATTTAATTCGTCAAAAATATGTATGAAATTCCTCCTGTTATTTACCGAGAGTTCGATGAACAAAAAAGAGAAATTGAACGAAATAAAAAAGAAGTTGATAACATTAAGGAAGAAATGCGTAAATTAAGGCAGGAAATGAATGTTCAGCCGGTGCGACAAGAGAATAAAGAACCGATTATTGTTGAACAACATTATGGGTTGAGAGATTTTAGTCAATTCCAAAGCATGTAGGTATAATTTTTGTACATTTAATATAAGGCTTTGTAAGTAAATAATATAATTTTGTATTTATGGGTGTTCACAGGGTGGTCCATCTTCATTCCAGGGACATGTAAATAACTCATATTTCAATATGGGTACGCCACCGAATTTCCAAACCCCAATGCTGTCCCAACCTGGTTCATCTGTTTGGCAAAGACAGATGCCGGTGCAGTCGGCCACTCAGTATTGGCAACCCAGTACATCGTCGCATCATGGTTCTTACTATTCGTTTGGTCGGGTGCCATCTCATATGGGTAGGCAAAATTTGCAAACCACTATTGAGACGCATGATGATGTTGATGGCATATTTGACCAGGTAATGCTATTTTTATATACGAATATGATTATATGGTAATAACCATCATGAAGTAATAAATTTTTATTAATTGTTGTTTTTTAGAATATTCCGAATCGAGGAAAAAGGGAACAGTTTCCTAGTAAGTATAAACTGACTCCATTCATGGAACAACCTCCTACTATAATTTTACCCAAGCAACGTGTTAATAAAACTAAAAATAAGGGTAAGAAGGCTAATTTATCGCCTTTGAATCTTGGGGGTGCTTTTG
This sequence comes from Tanacetum coccineum, assembly GCA_026074375.1. Classification (NCBI taxonomy): domain Eukaryota; kingdom Viridiplantae; phylum Streptophyta; class Magnoliopsida; order Asterales; family Asteraceae; genus Tanacetum; species Tanacetum coccineum. The sequence continues at coordinate 18,499 of BQNB010086678.1, read as the reverse complement.
AGGATGACAATGTAGAAGAAAATAACGTTACGTTTTTGGGTTCCCAATTTACTGGTAATTTCTTAATGTATGAGAACATGGACCCTACAAAGGTAATTGTTAATCTTGTATATAAAATAATAAATAAACTAATGAAAGTATGTGTACTAATATTGGTTATTAACTTGGTTGATTAGGTGCGGAGAGGAAATTATGTTAACTTACCGGCCTTTCTAAAATGCACCCCGTCAAAATTTTTCTTGGATTGTTATATGAAAAAGGTTAATAGTTCGGTTAGTTTTTGGCAAGCAATTGAGTCCCTCATTATGTCTGCCTGACATTGCCACAGACTTCAACTTGGCACACATATTGGTTGGTGTACGGAGAGATATGTTTATTTATACAAGTTTACATAAAGGAGTAATTTATTATCAGTTTAGCCATAAACCATATATTTATTTTGTTACAATGTTTTGGAATCAGGCCACATGATATCTCGTGGACTGGAGTTATTAATTAAGGAGGAGGAATGCATTATGCCTATCTGGACAGTGGCACTTATACGAGTACATTAAGTGTACATCCGAAAATTAACCGATTTATCATACCGATGACCAACACATACATTGGAATGGATTGGACACCCACACGTCGTATCCAGGACTGAATGTGTTGATTGGGTCTTTTTTCTTTATTTAATCCCGGTATAAAACTTTTAATATAACTTATGCTTGATTAGTATTTAATTATTTGGTTTTATCTTTGTAGGTGTTTATGCCCATACATGTTGCTGGAAATCATTGGGCCACAAGTGTTATACATTTACCAAATTCTCATTTTTACGTGTTCGACTCCATGTATAATGAGCAAAACAAGGATGTGTTATAGCGACTAATTTAATGTTGGACCCCGTGGTTATAATTTTGAGCAGATCGTGGTTGTTTAACATGAAAACTAGACCCACCTCATAATTTTAAGCATTTCATTACCAATGATGTTTAGGTATAGATGTCCTCAAACAAACCAACTTCTTAGACTGTGGAGTCATCACATGTTGGTTAATTTCTCATTTGTGTGCAGAAATAAGGCCAGTTGTGCACGGTAATACTCAACAGTTTTTTGAGAGAGTTAGAAATGACATGTGTGAAAGTTTTTATATGTGTAGGTGTGAGGATACTAGAGAATGTGGTTATGATTAATTTTGAATTTTGTATGTGTTGTATGTTGAAATCCTAACACTTTGAGTGAAATAATATTGTATATTACTTTGAATTTCTTTGAATATAGTCCGTTGATATGTTTTTTATATTGGCGTAATATTCGTCGTTAATTTCTTTGAATTTCTTATGATTGTTCGACAAGTTATTTATAATGATTCATATGAGATTTGAATAATTCTAGTTACATGATTTGACAAGGCAATGTTATGGACTAGTCTCACCTTGTATTTGTAGCGATTTACATGAGTTGTCTCAATTCAATGACAATATATAATCTTTGAGTTGACAAGTCTCTGACAAAGGTTTTATCACCCAATATAGTTTGCCACGGGTTTTGGATTGATACGATTCTCGTAGAACAACATTTCCGGCTCCACATTTACATGCAAACGCTTCATATGGCACCATCTTCATATTAATAGTGTGTGTGTGTGTGTGTTTGATAAGTTAACATGTTATTGACGATAATAGATGCTTTTATAGGGAGAATCAATTGCTTGTTATTTCATAAGAGGGCTAGGTGTCATAAAAACATTACATATATAATAAAAACATTACATATATAATAAAAACATTACATAAATAATAAAAAACATTACATAATAATGTTAAGGTTAACCACTGCCACTTCCAAGAACTGTATCCTTACGGAAAACATCAACCACTTTTCTTTTTGTAAAGTTAAAGTAATGCTTTGATGGTTTAGGAGTAAAAACTAAGACATTAGCAAGTATCATAGCAGCCCCTACAGTAATATCATTTCCATAACTACCCACATCAAGGACTTTTTAGTTTATTGTTATAGGTACTGTACCCGATAGATCTTTCAGAGTCACATTTAAATCTCCAAGAGCATTCGGAGAACAAGACTTGATGATTGAAACAACTTGTTCAAGTTTTCCCTCTTTAAGAAAGTTGTCGATGTCTCCCAAACATCCAGTTACGGTGCCACCAAATGCATTCACATAGCTAGTGGCGCTAACCCACGCCTCATGATATGTGTTTAAATACACATACCTTTTAGCTTTAAAAATGAGCTAAAATGACCAAAAACATACCAAATATACTTGTTATTTGTATGTTTTGTATTTGTATTGTACAGGTAACGGATATTTTTGAAAAGGACAAAATCGAAGCCAAAAATGACAAAACCAAGCACGAGACAGAAAAGAGTGTACAAGAGCCGGGAAATTGATAGCAGAAAGGTCAAATGGTCAACTCCAGTCAATCAATGGTCAACTCCTGGTCAAACTTGGTCAAATAGTCAAACATGGCCAAAATCCCAAAATCCCCAAAACAACCCTCAAGTTTAAACAAAATGCAAAAATGGTCCCCTAAACCCTAACGGTGTTAACTCTTTAATTTATAAAGAGTTAACATCCGTTAACTCTTATATAACCCAAAACCGGCCTAACCTTTTAAATAAAAAAAAAAACCCAAGCCCAAGTCAAAGCCCTATGAGCCTCAGTCAAACACCCCCACTCATACAGTTAATAAGGGCGCGAAAGGAAGTTTACTATTCATCATCGTCTTCGCATTTTATCTTACTTAAAACAAAGGGTAAATTCAAATTAAGGACGTGGCTCATTAATTTAGGTGGCAAGGTACAAGTCAGCACCATAAAACGTCATTGAGGAGCTTTGATTGGAAAATTTCCAAAAGAGAAAACACGTGAGCATGAGAAGAAACACAAGGGGAATGGATAATTTGCACTATAATGAGTGCAAAAGAAGCACACGAGGCCTAACACACGGAATGCCACGCTGGCAATCCGTGTGCTCCTCAATCTAATCCAACGGCTCAAAGATGGTATCCAATGATTACTAAGATTCAAGGGACAGGATTGATGGGGGCATATAACAGACTAAGGACCTAGAATCTTCATCCAGGCCTATAAATAGAAGCCTTCATCACTCACAAGAGAGATATCTAGGAGTAGAACTTAGCATAGCTTTTTAAATAGCTTTTAAATTGTAATTTTCCTTTTCAAGTAATGTTTTAATGTAATTTCAAGTTTCACTTTTGTAATCAAGCATCTTTTATTAATAAAAGTTTAAGTTTCTTAATTGTGTATTTTGTTTTTCATTAAATGGTTAAATAAGCTCTGATTTGTTAAAATAAGCTCTTAAGCTACTCATAAGCTGCTCATCTAAGCTCAAAAAGCTTAAATAAGCTTTATAATACTCAAATACTCCCTCAATTACCTCAGCTCAAAAATGGATGATGGATCAAACCTGGAAAGATCCATAGACCTCACTGGCTTATTCTAAATAAGCCAGAGCTTGTAGACATAAGCTCTTGTTGAACAATAATCCCTGTTTAGCTGGGATTCAGGTTCTATAACTCATTTACCTTTCTGTTTTAAATATTTTAGTATAATTCTGCTTATTAGCTTAGTAATTGCTTAATTTGCTTAATTGTTTGCTTATTTGTGCTTAAACTTGTCTTATTGTGCTTATTAAGTTTGTTTGATCATCTGTTTTCTAATTACATAGCTTAGATCTTAGTTTTAATGTTTTTAGTCTCTAATCTGTCAAAAAGAAAAAAATATTAGTATAGTTATTAGATCTTCAATTCTGGCTTAATTGCTTGTTGAAACTTGTTAATTTTAGTTGTTATAATCTGCTTGACATCTGGTATCTGAGTTTTAATCATTAAATCTGTTTTTCATAAGCTAATATGGTGTTAAGTCTATTTAAAGGAGTGTTTGGCACAAGCCTTAAAACGGGTCAGTTTTTTTTTTTTGGGTTGAGGTCTTAAAGTCAAGTGTTAAAAACCTAAATTAGATCTTTGAGTTAAGTTTAATTGGTTTTTAGTGTTTACATTTCAAGATTTAGGGGTATAGTATTTGATGTTTAAAATCTGTGGTTTAAAAGTTTTGAGTTAAGATCAACATAGACCCATTATTTGTCATAGATCCAATGAATCAATCTCATCCGTCTATTTTTTCATCAAAAATAAAAAAACTCACTTTTCACCTCTTTTTTAAAAATAAAATATCTTACAAACGGTAAATCGTCACACGACAAAAAATACACCATCGCGACGAGTACCTCTTTCATGATCAAATATCAGATGGATAAAGTTGTGGTTAGGATTGGAAATTTAGCATTCATATAGTTCTAGGTTCATAGTTAATAGGTTTCATTTGCTTTTTGAAGTTAACTCTTTGATAATCTGAGTATATTCAACTTGCCCTAAAATAGCTTTTTGTCTTTCAGCTTTCAAATACCAAAGTCAGCAAATGCTGGCTAAGTTGTCTGTTTTTAAAAGGTTTTTCCAATAAGCTCTTGTTTTCCTTATATCTTTTTAAAAGCATTTTAAAAAAGCCACTTAGTCAAGCTTTTAAGAAATAAAAGTCCAAGCTAAAGTCCTTCATTTGTTAGCTTAAAAATTAGATCAAACTTAGCCTTTGGGCCTGTTTGGTTTCAAAGTTTTTGTAAGAGCTTATTGTGATTTTCAGCTTATTGTTTTGATTCTATGCTTGTTTCTAAGTTAGGTTGGCTTATTAGGTTAGGTTTAGTGTAAGAGTAGCTTATTAAGTCTTAGGGTTTAGCTTAAATTCATGATTTCAAGTTTCTTAGTTCTATATAAAAGCTAAAAAAAAAGTTTTACATTTTTTTTGTCTTTTCAGCTGTTTTTCCTACTTAAATAAGGCCTTTTTCAAAAATAGTTCTTTTTAAAAAAGTGGCTTATTATTAGCATGTTCAAAAACTTTGCTTTTAATAAATTTTCAAAAATAAAAAAAGGGTAAGGTGAAAACGGGGGGAGCAAGGCTCGAACCCCGACCTCAACACCCTCAACCTTTATAGCAACACAACAACACACACTCACTACCAACGTGCCCTGGGGTCTTTTTCGTTATAGATTCACAAAATCTATTATTTATATACGTTTTGGCCTATTTAGCTTAATAAGCTGTTATAGCTTTTTACACAGCTTATTCGATAAGCTGTGTAATCAAGCTTATTTTTCCTAGGTTCTGTTTAGTTCAAGCTATTTTTTGTAATATTTTTAGAATTTTATAATTAGTTTAGTATTTTTAAACATTTATTTTTATTAAAAACTTAGAAATCGATAAAAAATAGAAAAAATAATCAAAAAAATATAATTCCATTTTTAGAAAATTTTCTTTTATCGTAAAGTTTCTAGGAAAATTAGTTTTGATTTCGTAGGGTTTAATTTGCAAACTTTCATTTTTTAAAGAACGAGATTCGTTCCCGTTTATATTTTTGATTAAAAAACAGAATTTAAAAGCAATGCAATAAGCATAAGCTAAAAACTATTCTAAAGCTACTATTTAAAAATACTCCTAGATGCTGATGTGAGTGAGTGAAACTTCTTATTTATATCCATGGAGAGAAGGATCTAGACTCATGCATGCTCCCTTTGATCTTGACCTTAAAAAAACATTACATAATAATGTTAAGGTTAACCACTGCCACTTCCAAGAACTGTATCCTTACGGAAAACCTCAACCACATTTCTTTTTGTAATGTTAAGGTAATGCTTTGATGGTTTAGGAGTAAAAACTGAGACATTAGCAAGTATCATAGCAGCTCCTACAGTAATATCCTTTCCATAACTACCCACATCAAGGACTTTGTAGTGTATTGTTCCAGGTACTGTACCTGATAGATCTTTCAGGGTCACATTTAAATCTCCAAGAGCATTCGGATAACAAGACTTGACTATTGCAACAACTTGTTCAAGTTTTCCCTTTTTAAGAAAGTTGTCGATGTCTCCCAAACATCCAGTTACAGTGCCACCAAATGCATTCACATAGTTAGTGGCGCTAACCCACGCCCCACTGTTAAAATCAGCATCCTCACCCACATCCTCAACAACTTTCTGCATATATTCTTGTGTCGACATTAAAGCCCCATCCGGATCAAGAATAAATACATTTTCTTTAAGCAGCTTGGCTCGCTGAACAAGACCCGCAGGACCGGGTATTATCCTAACTGGGTTTGAGGTTGAGGAAGATGGTTCAACACGTGTGCTACTAGAGAGCTGAACAATACCCGCAGGACCGGGTATTATCGTAACTGGATTTGGGGTTAAGGGAGATGGTTCAACATGTGTGCTACTATAGGAACGCACAACGGGTGTTAACTGAAGATCGGAATCATCTATATCTAGACTGAATTCCCATGGTTCATTTTCGTTATTGAAATTGGAATCCATTTGAGAGAGTTGGAATAAGAAGTTGTGTGACAAATTGAGGAAATGGTGAGGGCTATTTATAAGGGAAAATTTTGAAAAAATTAAGAGAGTTGGACAACACAAATGTTTTTTTCTGTAACAGATAAGACAACTCAATGACAATGCTGTCTATCACTTCAAATTACACGCGATTTAGTAAAGTATCTGACAAGTAGTCCGCTTTATCTTAAATTTATAGATGCTTATATAGGGAGAATAAGTTTTTGGCGGGTGTTTTCTAGGTTAAAAAAATAACATAAAAAACTACACATAACAACAATATTATTAAAATATTCGAATATAAAATGACCAATCTACAAAAAATAAAATGACATGACCGAATTTAAAATTACATTACCAATCTACTAAAAATAAAATACATAATTTAAAAATACATTACAAACAAAACACTTAGACAATGCATGTTAACTTAAAAATTAAATAGATAAAACAACCTACGCTAGTTATTAAACATTAAGAAGAATTAGTGATTCTTTGTAGGGGCCAATGAAGAATGATCCATGGTTAGATTCGACAACAAGGTTTTGAAAAATTTGAAAGGTTGGATTGAACACTTGTAGCGACTGATGCAATTGTTGGACGAATGAAGCTTCAACTATTGGTTGCTTATCTTTAGTAAATCCAATTAATTTGAGATCATGCTCAATTGGGTATGGAAGGATGAATAGTTTCCTGTACCATAAAACTTCACCATCATCAACTTGTAGCTCCCATGCATATATAATACTAAAGTCAACAAACTTAAAACTGCCAGATATTATAATACAGTCTCCAAGCTGGGAAATATAGTAAGGAGGTAAACATTGCCCGACTAGCATCTCTTCAGGCATGTCTATTACCTGAAATTGGTGAGTAATCAAATCAAATGAAACTAACATGTAAATTTGGTATGAAATACCATCATCACTATAAAACTTCTCTGAACCAACCTAGAATATTTTTCCACCAACAATAGCTTGACCTGACCGTTTAATTCTTATAGATTCACGTGGTAAATAGTAACTATCAAGTTTATACCAAGTTCTAGAGCTTAATGTAAACACTGACACATACCATGGACCTTGACCATAATAGGGATAATTTATCTTCAAAAGTGTTGGGTCTAGCGTGACAGGATGAACACCAAAACCAAATAACATTTTGGGTGAGTCAGCTTCTAACAAGTAATTTGGGACTAAAATACGGACCAATTTTTTAAGTGATGGGTTCCAAATTAAAAACATTGAGTTTTCCCCATATGAAAAACACCATACAACTTTAGATGTAGCAAATGGTGTAAGATTAAAATTTTTTTAATTGGAAACGACAGGTGAGATTGCTAAATTATCATCTACCTAGCATATAACACCTTCAAAATTTTGCTTAAAGGTTAAATATAAACAACAATTATTGCTCTCATGAAAACCGTAATCATGAACAAAGACGGAACAGTCTATGGAATACTTCTACGACTTTGAAACTGTACGAAATTGGAGTAAAGATTTCACTGGAAGTCTATTCATGATAGCCAATTGAAGATCAAATGGTATATTATCAGACATTGTTTAGAAATTTTACGGGTTATGGCTCTAAGATTAATTTTACTGGGTATAAATACAGCAATACATATAATATTTAAAAGCATTGATAGGACAACTCTCTGACATTGACTAGATCACTCTTAACTTTGCGCGATCTACAAATTTTAACTTTTATTTAAAAGCATTGATAGGACAACTCTCTGACATTGACTAGATCACTCTTAACTTTGCGCGATCTACAAAAAACTGTTTTTTACGCAGATATTAAAACAGACGACACACCAAAGGGTTAAGAAACCATAATATCCTTACAATCACCCACAGATCACACACATTCTTACCATCACAACCACAAACATATCACACTGTTATTATGGTGAAGATGGTGCCATATGAAGCTTTTGCGTGTCGTTGTGGAGCCGGAGATGTAGTTCTGCGAGAATCGTATAAACATGAAACCCGTGGTAAACTATACTATGCATGTCCACGATCAAAGGTGAACAATCACATGCTTTTTTGTGTAATATATAAATAATGTGGTTAGTTGTTAAAACTTATTATCTTTACTCTTTAACAGCCTCGCGAAAACACTTTTGGATGTAACTTTTTTTGTAGAAGGAGGAACGAGTCCGTCTACTGGTTGGTTCTGCTGGAGCTTCAACGACTCTAATTTATTCTCTAGGATCTTCATCGACTCCAATTTATTCTCCAGGATCTTCAACACCTCCACGCTATTCTCCAGGAGCTTCAACACCTCCAAGCTATTCTCTGGGAACTTCAAGAAATGCAGAGTGCTCAAACTGCAAGCACTTGCTTGATAAGATAACGGTACTCGAGGCAACGGTGGATATGTATATGCATCCGGAACAACACACAGTTAATTCAGCCGCACTATTTCACGAAGTTTACAATAACATGGGAAAACTTGATTTAGAGTAGTTTGTCATTTGGAATGTAATTCGTATGCTTTAAGCGTCTGTTTGTAAGTCGCTTGTGTTACTACAAGTGGTATGTATAATATTTAACTAAACGAATGTTCGTTTTTGTGTTACTTGACTAATGTGCATCTTGAAAAAGTATACGGTATATCATGTTCAACTATAGAGTTATTATTTAAAACCACACAACCACAAGAACTCTTGCTTCCCATTAGTGGCTACACACATTCCTTACACTTCTTTGCCCAAATCAGCCATAGCTTCAAACTGCAAGATTGTTTACATATACCGGAACATAAAACATTGATAAGACAATTCTATGACATTGACTGGATCACTCTTACCTTCACGCGATCTACATTTTTTAACTTTAATTTATAAACATTGATAAGACAACTCTATGACATTGACTGGATCACTCTTACCTTCACGCGATCTACATTTTTTAACTTTAATTTATAAACATCGATAAGACAACTCTGATTTAGGACAAAATTATTTTCAAATGAATGAATCCATCTGTAAAAATAAGCCTTATCACACAAATCCAGAATCCTCATTTTCCTTCAGATCAAACGAAGCATACGTAGATGAAAATAATGATTCTGATGATGGGGTAGATGAAAACCACCATAACAACTTTCATAAATGGAACAACTTCATGTCATTTAAGCCTAAAATTCCAGATACACCAGTTTACAAGTCAAAACCTATCATTTCAAAACAACATAGTCAACAATCAAAAGTTAAAAAGGGGTATATTTTTGACAATAAAGAAGCTTTATGTGCTTGAAAGGTTGAAAGCTTTAAACGATTGGTTCCAATTTTTTATTAGATAGGTCCATGCCCGGTAGGTGAGAGTAAAATAGCTAATCAATTTAACCAATTGTTGATTGGAAGCTTCGGGCTAGACTATGGAATAATAAAGTTAATATACATTACACATCTTGATGATATTCACACGTGTCCCAAAACTCAAACATATCCTAACCATCAAAACGCAAACAAAAAGTTAATTGCTCACCTTCTCACTCCAAAATTACAAGATATGTCGCAAGTTTTAAGAGGGAAAGAGTATACAAAAAGAAATTTGGAAGAAAAATAAAATACATATAACTTACCCAACAATGCATTGAGAAAGGAAGGACTACGTATACAACATATAAGGAGGATATCACCGTAGACGAAGCATAAGAAATGTACCCCGTATATTGAAAATAACCTAGAACAAAAAAACAAAGGGACAATAACACATATCAAAACAGACGAAAAAGGGGTTTTTGAGATGTTATTACCTGTACCAATAGGTGCTTCTACTGTAAGTGTTCAACCATATCTAAAAAATATATATATACTACATCACGAAAGTATTTTATAATGTTTTATTTCATATACAAACGTTTTTCCCACAATTATCTACGCCCTGTTCTATGATGTTGCGCATTTAAAGGGTCTCTACAAGGGAACAAATCTGGTGGCTGTGGCCATGGATGGAAACAATCAGATTGTGCCAATTGCATTTGGTATATGCAAAGGGGAAACAGGTCCATGTTGGTCATGGTGGATGTCCGTACTCAGAGAATGCATTGGTGATAACCCAAATTTGCTAATCATTTCTGACAGGCATGCTGCTATAGCTTTGGCAGTACAAAATGAATTCCCCTTAGCATTTCATGCTATATGTTGTCGTCATCTTATGATGAACCTATCGTTGAAAAACAAAAAAAGAAAAGATTTGTTCTGGAAAATATGCAAGGCATATACACGAGAAGACTTTGCAGCCAGCATGAACCTACTACAAATTGTTCAACCGGATGCATACAAAAAGCTTTGTGACGCTCGTCCTGAAAGATGGTCAAGGGCGCATTGCCCACTTATTCGATATAATTATATGACATCAAATAGTGTAGAGTCTGTCAATGCTTGCAGTGTGATATATAGAAAAGAGCCCGTGTTAAAGTTAGCAGAGACGTATCGTGCGATGGTGCAACAATGGTACTATGAACGTCGAAAACTGGCTGGTATTATTCTCTCTCTAAACCTAATCTACAACTATTTTTTTTGAATAACAATTGCTATATTGATTCTAGTTTATGAATTCTTTTAGCAAACATGACATACGAAATAACTGACTGGGCAGCACACAAAGTGGGAAAAAAAGCATGAAAAGCACAAAATGGGTTGTTAAAGGTGTCAACGAATATCAATATGAAGTTTCAGACGGTCAATATATTCGTGAAGTCAACTTACAAGCAGGCACTTGTGAATGTCGTAAATGGCAGCTTTCAGGGATTCCGTGTGGTCACGTAATCGCTGTGACACGGTTTTTGGGTTTGACGGATTGTGTCCAATATGTATCAGATTGGTTTAAAAAACCAAAATATCAAGGCACTTATTCAGAATCAATTCATTTCCTTGGAAATATGCAACAATGGGAATTTCCACAAAATATTCAAAAAGCTATTCCTCCTCGCATGGACAACCCACAACCCGGTCGTCCTAAAAATACAAAGCGTATACAGTCTCAAGGAGAGGAGCCAAGAGTAATCCATTGTAGCAGATGCACACAGGCAGGACACAGACGTGATCAATGCAATAAACCCTTTGTCGTTGAACCGCCTGGAAACATTCGTACACAGAATGTTCAAGATATTCTACGAAACAACGAACCATCATTCTATGACCCAAATCAACACTATGACAACACTTTCCATACTTTTAACCAATACACAACACAACCTTACGACCAACATTTCACAAACACGTCTCAGGCATATGATGGACATCAAACAGAATCATCTCAGATGTATGAACAATATAATTCTCAGCAATATGATGTGCAACATCTAGATGATCTAAACACAAATGGTTCAAATAGTTGGTTTAACTATTTTGGGCAATAAAGAATTGTGTGTTTTTTATGATTTATGTTGGTTTGTTGTTAAATTATAATGTATGATTTTAATGATGTAATATATTTCATTGTCAATTAAACTTAATAGCGAAAATACAATTAACAACTGAATCACAAATATAAACATTGATTTGACAACTCCCTGACACTGTGTTGATCACTATGTATTTTACGCGATTTTTGATATGGATATGACAAATCAATGACATATTGGACAACTCAATCAGTAAATGAAAAAACAGTAAACACTATATAAACCACATACTTTGTGGTTCAGCTTGAACAACAACATTAAAGTTTTCTTTAATTCATTAAAAATTTCAAAAAATGACATTTAAGGTCCTACTACACCATTATGGAAGGTTCACTAGTCCGCCGGGAAGAGAATTTGTTGGTGAGATGGTTGCTACAGTGGATCCGGTAGAGTTGGACACATTTTCAACAGATCAAGTTAAATTAATATTAACAAACAATTTGGGTTACGATCAAAACTCCCCAACGTTTCTTTATATAAAGAAACCTAATTGTAGTTTTGATTCAGGTCTTGTACCATTGGCTGATGCTATACAAGAGCGGGACAGGATACTCATGTATACTCAACATAACCGACTACATGTGTACGTTTCTCGGGTGGAGCTATCCACACTGGTCGTCGCAGAGCAGCACAAAGATGAGAAAAACAAAACAGAGAATCAAGAAAAACCTTCTTGTTCAAAAAAGTTATTTGACTAGTTACTTAGAAATAATTTTTTATCATTTTTTGTACCATTGAATTTCCTTGTTTTAGTGTGCAACAATAATAAAATGATATATTCTGACAAAAAAGACTTATCAACTTTTTGATGTCCAACTAATATATATAGACATGTATACAACTAAATATTTTCAACATTTTTATTTCAATTAACACTTCTTACTTTCCAAAAATGTCGACATCATCAAATACTACTTTCGAGTTTGATGTAAACCACAACGGAGAATTTAAACTCAACCCCCTAACATACCAAGATGGTTCAATATTGAATATTCGTGTTTTTCAAATGGATTTTGAAGAATGGTTAGCTATCTAAAATGGAAAATACCGAGAGGATTCACTACTCTTTATTACATGTTGCCACCATACTACACGTTATCAGGTATGAAACAAATTAGAATGATTATCTTTACTAATGTTATGTATGACATTGCAAAAGTTGCTGGGAAGCTCCAGATTTTCGTTTCTCATACTCAAATAGATTTAAGCACGGTGTTGATTCCAAACAATGGTTCTTTGGAAGAATCATTTGCAGGTGTCATTTCTAAAGAAACTAAAATAAAACTAGAAGAATCACTCAGCTATCTACATCAAATGGACAAAAGAAAGCAAAAAAAGTTCGATTACTATGAATTAGTTGGTGAACTAGGTTTTATTAATAAAACAAAACATGCTACACCCTACACACAAACCGTTTTCAATTTTGTGGTTCCTAATAATGGTAAATTGGTGCTCGATGACACAAATAACACGATGTACGTCAACGGTGGAACATTCAACATCAAGATTCCAAGATTGAAACTAGAAGAGCTGAAACAATAGTTTATTAATATTTTGGGTACAAAGATTCATGCTCTTTATTAAAAAATACTGCACAATGGATTTTCAATAACCGTTAAACTTAGAAACAACTATGATATGCATGTCATGTTTGATATATCTTCAACGCAGTACAAATTGGAAATTTACGTTGACCACATCGGTGTCAATTTTGTTATATCAAAATATATTTTCCCAAATGCTAGCTTGGTAGAAATGATGAACCATGTCATAACTGACTACTCAAGTGAAAATGAAGACATTATAAGGCAGGTAACACAAAATGATTACACTTTCGATCAAATGGTTGAATGGGCGGAACAAGAAAACTTTGAAGACGAGGAAACCAATGTATCGTGTCTAAAGACAGATCTAAGTTCGGTGCTGATTCCCAACAATGGCTCTATGGAAGAACCAAAGATAGATCTAAGCTATCTACATCAAATGCAGAAACGAAAAAATATGTACTAATATTCATGTAACTGAATATGTATTAACAAAGTCTGTTCAATGTAAACATTTTGTTCCTTTTTTGTATCAATTGAATAATTAAGTACCAATCTTAATAAAACAAGTCAATGACAGTTGATAAATACCAATCTATGAAAATGTCTATTATCAAAAAGAAGAATCACTAAGGTATCTACATTAAATGCAGAAACGGAAAAATAAAAACAAGTTCAACAACAACATTTGAATAATCACTTGTAATAATATTCATGTAACTCAATATGTATTAACAATGTATTTTCAATGTACACTTTTTGTTCCTCTCTTTCTTAATTAAAACAAGTGAATGACAGTTGATAATGCCAATTATCACTTATAAATGTACGATATATGTCAGTGTTTTTTGACTATTTCAGTCTCGTGACACAGACTTCACATTCTATTTCCCCTATATCAACTATGCTATCATCTACAATAGAAACTTGTCTCTCATACACACACTTCTTCTCTCCACTAACATATTATATGGCTTATGGAGAAAATAAGGCACGTCAAGCAATTGTTTTAAAACTACAAAGGGAGATTCAAGCTGAGGAAACACTAGCACATCAATTGTTGTGCAACTTAACACGTTATACAGAGGAAATGCATATTCGTTCGTTACAAATAACAAGGTTGCAAACTCTGCCTATAATAAGCCGTAATACCTACGGATTACATGCTTTACTAATGACACTTGAAGCGGATATCCGTACCACAAACATCATTCTACGAACAAGACAACAATTGTTGAGGAGCATTTCTGCAAAGCGAAACTTCGTTAACAATTACATGGCAATATAGATTATAAAATTTTATTGCTAAATACCACAAGGCCTACCATGTGTGTTCCTGTTGTTTGCTGTTGTTTTGTTTCCAGTTGTGTTAAATAAGGTTGTCAATCAAATAGATTGTATGCGGTTTAATTGATATGTATAAGTTTTTTCAATATATTATGTGAATCAATTACTTTTTATTCATAATGCATCAAAAAAAAGTACTCAATCAACCTGCTGTCTATCACTGCACATTTCACGTGATTTATGACATGATTTGACAACACTCCTTTTTTAACTGTAACATATAAGACAACTCAATGACAATGATGTCTATCACTTCAAATTACACGCGATTTACTAAAGTATCTGACAAGTAATTTTCTATATAGACACATATTTTAAGCACTTTTACTCACAAACATTTTTTCATTCACACAAGTTATTAATTTTATCTTTTCATTTTCTACCATGGCTAGTAACCCAGAAAACGTTAGGTTAACTGTCATTATGAAACTACAAGAAGCACTTGATGTAGAAGCTATTTTGGAGGAACAAATGTTAGCCTTGATGCATCGCTTTGCTGATAGGTTTACAGATCGTAGGGTAGAAATTAACAATCTGATGGTATTGCACGATCACCCACTTATCGATTACGGCAAGTATGCACTAGGATTCATGACAGGGGCCGACATGAAAAAGTGTGTAAAATTGAAAGGCATCAGGGATGAGTTGCTAAGGAGCATGGAAGAAAAACGACAGTTGATGACGAACTACAGAAACATGTAAAAGCATTATTGCTTAACACCAGTTTGCTAACCATGTATGTCGTTGTGTGTTGTTGTTTTTATGTTTTCATATCGTCTAAATAAGGTTGGCCATGTACTCCACTAGAGATCTGGTGATTCTCATGTTGTAATGCTTTTTAATGACTACCGTTAACTTTTATGCTTTCAATTCCAACTTTTATAATTGCAAAAATATAGGTTTAAATTTTTTTTTAACAAAATGAACAACTGACACCCTTTGCACCGTGGTATCTTATGCATATTAAAACTAATTTTAGTAAATTTTTATTCATTAAGTAGAGCTCATCAAAGACTACACAGATAACCAAATAAACTATTTTAAATAAAACATTTGAGTATCCAAATACGTACGCAAAAATGCCCGAGATCTTTAATTTCAATAAACAAAACATGGTATACCCTAAACCCTAAATTTATACCTCACCAGACTTGCAAAAAAAACAAAAAAATAATAATAATTACATGTAAATCGCGTCCTACCTCGCGCGATCCACATTTTTTTTAATTAATCTCACGAACCAATAATACGGTGACACGTGTGCAAAAGTAAATCGCGCGACATCACACGCGATTCAAATGGTCATTTTGAAAAAAAAATTGTCAATGTCATTCCTAGATAACACAATTTCCAATTGGTTACTGCGAAAATTTTCGCTTTTCAAATTCATTTCCAGTTTTCCCAACAACATTATTGCCCATATTATTCCCTCTATGTCCAAATGTTTACATATTCTAGTTATTCCCACCTGTCCATCTTCTTCTATTATGTTTAGTATTGAATTCATTTTCATTCGCCTTGGTTGTTCAATATCATTCTCTGTTCTTAGTCACATTCCACATCTCTACAAATTATTCCCAAAGACATTGCAGTGTGTACAAGTGGTAGGTTTCCATGCATATTTCACATCTACTACTTTCTTTATTCCTTTTACTACATCCTTCCCTTTGTATATTATTCCAATCTTATCCTTTATTTCTTTCTCGGCGCTAAGTTCAACCATTACTCTAGCAAAACCAATCCTTCCCTCTCCTTTCAAGCACATTCTAGTTGTCATTTCATCCATTATAATTGGTTTACCTAAGCTACTTGCTAAGGCACTAATCCCTTTCACACTCCAAGCTTCCATATGTATATTTATAATCTTCACCCACACATGTAATTTTCTTGGTTCTTTCATATCCAAACAGACATCAATGCTCCATTTATGTATAAACATAGGCTTGTTAATAAACATTCAGGATCCATTGTCAATGATAACATTCACTCCTTCATGGTCATGAAACTTGAAAAAGATCCCTTTTTCATTTGCATACATATCTTCTAATCCAAATTTGAACCACATTCTTTTTTAGATGGTATTTTGCTTCATTAAAGCTCATGTAACATCCTATAAAGTGACCACAGATAGTTTTACTCCATTTTAAACTACCCTACTCAATCAATTTCTCATCAAACACTACTGACTCGCGTCCATTCTCATTCATTTCAGTATGTATCATAGTCAACCTATTATCCAGTTTTAATTCATTCACAATATCTACAAATTTCCTTCTATTTGTTAGACACATAAATTATTGGCCCAAGCCATTGTGGGCTTGAGGTCCATTAGATCTAGGGTTTAGTAGCTTATTTCTAAAGCTATGTTCTATTATAAATAGACATGCTTTGTTATGTAATGAAAGCAAATCCAATCAATATCAATTTCTATTATCTTTCATGGTATCACAGCTCTAGGTAAGATCCACAAATAAAAATTGCTATCCTCCGGTCATCGGCTACTTGTCGGTGATCCGGAGGGATCTTGCTTTTTTTCCGCTTTATTGTTTTTATTAATTTAGGATTTTACTTTTCGTATTCAATGCATAAACCCTAAACCCTAACCGTCAAAACACAAAAAAAAAATTGTTGAGTTGCCTAAATCATCCCTTTTTTTCTCATCTGATTGTTTTCGTTGTCGAAGATCATTGTCGTTGACAACAAAAGTTGTCCAACAAATTGCCGCTCCCTCCTAAAGGCAAAATAAGCCATGACGTAAAAAAAATAGCAAACGTCATTGATGACGTATAGTCTAACATTGAG
Source organism: Tanacetum coccineum (assembly GCA_026074375.1). Classification (NCBI taxonomy): domain Eukaryota; kingdom Viridiplantae; phylum Streptophyta; class Magnoliopsida; order Asterales; family Asteraceae; genus Tanacetum; species Tanacetum coccineum. Next base: position 975 of record BQNB010086678.1, on the reverse strand, counting down.
TCATGAACCCGACCCACGAATACTATTTATACCTGGACCCATGACGAATGGGCCA
>BQNB010086677.1:0-28121 GCA_026074375.1 Tanacetum coccineum | reverse complement strand
CCAAATTTCTTTAATAATTCAAGAGCAAATTTTGATTGATTAATAAAAATGCCTCCGAGATTTTGAGAAACTTGTAAACCTAAGAAAAAAGACATTTTCCCCATCATTGACATTTGAGATTTAGAACTCATCTCATAGGAAAATATTTCACATGCTTTAGGGTCGGTCGAGGCAAAAATGATATCATATACATATATTTAAACAAGAAGAATATGTTTGCCTGTTTTCCGAGTGAATAGTGTTGTATCAACTACACCCTTGGAAAATTTATTGTCTAGAAAAAATCATGACAAGGTATCATACCATGCCCGAGGGGCTTGCTTTAAGTCGTGCAAAGCTTTCTTCAGACGATAAACATGTGTCGGATGGTCAGGATCAACAAAAACCTCTGGTTGACTAACATAGACTTCTTCCTTCAATTCGCCATTCAGAAATGTTGTCTTTACATCTATTTGATAGATGGTCATGTTTTTACTAGCAACATTGGCGATGAAGATACGAATAGCCTTGATGCGTACAACCAGTGCAAATAATTCCTCAAAATCAATGCCCTCCTCTTGTCGATATCCCTTGGCCACTAACCTAGCCTTGTTCTTCAGAACATCACTGTACTCATCAAGTTTAACTTTGTAAATCCACTTGAGAGCAATAATCATGACACAGTCTGGTTGAGGTACTAATTCCCATACTTGAAGTCGATCAAATTCGTGAATCTCATCTTGCATAGCTTGAAACCAGCAATCTTTAGTAATTGCAGATTTGAAGTTCTTTGGTTCGACTTTTGACAGTACAGAGTTATACAAGCACCATAAGGCATCGGTTGCCAGTTGTTTTCTGGTGGATACCGGCCGAGAGGGATTGCCAATAATATTATCCAGCGGGTGATCTTTGCTCTATTTCCCGAGATGATGAAGTGTTTGAGAGACATAAGGAGATTCTGCTGAACTAAGATCCCCAGATGATGATGCTTCAGAACTAGGTTCCAGAGCAAATACGTTTATGAAGGGATGATTGTCAACAGGAGCAAAGGGATTGTCTTCCATGAGAGTAGAATCAGCTGCAACGCCTTGATGTAAACTTGGAGATTGTAATGCCGAAGATATCGTGAAATGTCAGGGAAGGAAGGTGCATCTTGATCAATGGTAGTAGATGAAGGTGTACCGGCTGAATTGACTGGTACTGAAACTGCTGGAGCAGGAGAGACCGGTCTTTCAACACGAGGAGGTTCCATGTATTCATCGAACATTGGTTGGAATAAAATCTCTAGTTCTTTATTTGTGGGGGGTACATAAGGTGCTGCAGGAACCGGATTTGGTACGAGCCCTGAAATAAAGAAAGAACTTATTTGTGCAGGCGTCAGAAAGGAAGGAGTGGGTCCTGTACTGAGTTGCACAGGAGCCGTTTGCTCAGTCAGCTCATCGAATTGTACGTGAATAGTTTCCATAATACATTCGGTTTTTTGTTTTTAGATTCTACCATTTCCTACTATGTGCATAACCAACGAATATTCTAATATCAGCTGTTGGTTGTAATTTTCCCAGATCTTCGCTGTCATTTGTAGGTAACATAGAGCCCAAATACCTCTAAAAAAAGGTAAATCAGCTTCTTGTCATGCACCAGCTCATACAGGGTTTTGCACCGACGAGTGTGAATAAGGGATCGGTTTTGGGTGTAACACGCAGTAGCCACAACTTCTGCCCATAGAAACATCGAGGCCTTGGAAAATATCAGCATTGTCTTAGTAGCCTCAACAAGAGTACGGTTCCATCTTTCGACAATGTCGTTCTGCTGTAGAGTCCTCAGAACTGTCTTTTGGTGAAAAATGCCGACACGTTCATAATAATCAGTCAAATCTTTATTGACAATTTATGTGCCATTATCGGTACGGATATTTCTAACAATTGTGTTGAGACCGACTTGTAAAAAAAAAAAAAAATAAAAAAATTTGCTTCAGAAATTTGATGACAACCTCTGGGATCTCATCTTTCGATCTCAAAAACTTAACCCAAGTAAACCTCGAATAATCATCAACGATGACTAAGATGTATTTCTTCCCATTATCTATTTGAACTAGCATCGGTCCACATAAATCCATAGAAGTTATTAGAAACTTCTAAGTTGGTATTTTTAGTTTTGGGTTTGTGGGTATGTTTTTTGCTCTTTCCTAGTTGACACGCGGAGCAGAGATGATCTTTCTCAAACTTCAATCTAGGTAAGCCTCGAACTAAATCTTTTCTTGCAAGGTCATTGATGGTACCGAAGTTCAAGTGGTTTAAACGCCGATGCCACAACCATGATTTGTTCTTGGAGGCTTTTGACAACAAGCAAATTGGAGAGGACTTCATCATGTCTTCTATCGAGATGGTGTACAAATTAGAACCACGAGAACCTTTAGTTAATTCAACACCATCCGTATCTCGAACATAGCAACAATGCTTCCTGAAGGCAACTTCTAGATCAGAGTCACAAAATTGTCCTAGAGAACATATTGTGTCCCAGTCCTTCCACATAGTATACCGTGGAGATCACACTTTCACTAATAACGTAGTCTCCATAACCCATGATAACACCAAAGTGGTCATTCCCGAATCTAACCGTCCCAATGAACTTTTTCATGAAATTCTTGAGCCGCGAGCGATCCCCCGTCATATGTTTTGAACAGCCTTAGTCCAAATACCAAAGGACGATCTGTACGACCTGCATTTGAAAGCAGACGAAGATGGAGAGTTTAGAAAGTTAGATCCCCAATTATGGTTAGGTTCCCTCGGGTTAGTATAAGCAATCACTAACACTTTGGTAGGTTTAGTGAGCCTAGTTAAAGGGCACTGTTCTCCTAAAGTGAATGTTCTTCCTATGGGCATCCATTGATAACCTACAGTGGTAAGTATGTTGCCTGTTGGTTTCCATACTTGTTTGACTTGCTTAGGTTTCCAAACTTGCGTAACTTTACGCACAACATTTTTAGCAGAGGGGGATGCATTCACAGAGTGCAAATAAGTAACCACACACATATCATGATTTGCAAAAATTAAGCATTTGTTACATGTTTGGAAAACAAAATGAGAATTTGAATTAATTACAGTATGCTTTGAGCTAAAATTAGAATCAACACGATTCATGGTTTTCAGACTAGACTTAATTTTCTTAGGGTGTTCTTCTACTTTCTTCATGTTGACACTCTTAGCCGGCAAGATCCTATTTTTCATGGTATTGCTTGTAGGCTGTGATCTGCTAGCATCAGTGCAACTGTTTACTCCTGTAGAAGGAGGCACAGGGACATTAGTCTTCTGATAGTTCAGTTGCTCAACAAGTTTGTGTGTGTTACTTTTTGATGTTGCACATTGTTCCTCAAAAGTCACTTGTTTTTTCTTAGGTAAAGGGGTAGAAGCATGCTTGTTATCTCGTATATTTAGGTCTTTTGGACAAGTGCCAATCACATATTCTAACAATTCCTGAGAGTGTTTGGTGTAACGGCAAGCTGATGCAAGTGAGCTATCTAATGGTCTTTCAACCTTAGCTTCCTTTACGATCTCGCGAAGGGTTTCCACACTTTCCTTAAGGTGTTTAAGATAAACTAGATGCACTTCTTTATTGTTCCTATTGCGAGGGGGAATAGGTTCAACATCTATAGCATACTTTCCTGGTGCAAGAACTTTTGGTTTAACATGATCCTTATTGACACATGGCAGCTTATTCTGTATTTGGACCTTTAGATTCTCATTTTCAGTTAATAGGGCAGTTGTCTGTTCTAGATGCTTAGCACACGTGATCTTAATAGAATCATACAGTTCCTTGTAATGCTAATTTTTTTCAGTTAATTAAGTGATCTGAAATTCTAAGGTCCATAAATCAAGTCTAAGGTCTGCTTCACTACGGGTTTCTTTCAATTGAGAGATTTGCATTCTCAATTTTTTGATGGCGTTGTCTTTTCCTTGAATTGAGGCTTTCATCTTTTCGATTACAAAAACTGAGTCAAAATCAGGAACATCTCGAGTGGGCGGAGATGTGTTGTTTCCAAAACTTTTTTTAAGGTTTTGATATTTTAACTGCAGATTTAAATGATTTACCTCAAGATTGGAAAACCGTTTTACTAACTCAGTATGATAATCCTTTTGAATCTTATCACGTAAATTAGAAAGCTCAACTTCAAGTTCCAGACAACGTGCTTTAAGACCAGTGTGGGCATCATGCATTTAAGTAAAACTAGATACATTAAGCTTAGAATTCGTTGTAACATAAAGCACTTCTTTAGACAAGCAGTCAGCAATTAAATTATCATTAACAATAAGAAGGTTTTTCCGTTTAATCTCATCATGTTTCCTATCTACACTATTTTGGTCAACCTCAGCTTCTAACTCTTCAAAAATATCTTTCATTTCTTTTATTTTCTTTAGTTAGAGCCTTTTGAATGCCCTCAAAATGTTCTTTAAGTGTTTTGAAAAATGGAATGACCTCGATGAGATAACATGCCTTGGTTTGTTCAAAACCTCTTTCCCCTTCAGTGAGCCCTGTTGGTGTGATTCTCTTGTTACAAGTTTTTTCAAAGTCCGAAAAGAGTTGTATTAGTGCAAAAATGTTAATTTTTACTTGACTCTTTGTTGGAATAACCTTTGGGACAAGCGTTGCAGGTGTATTTGGAGGATACACCGTCAACGCTTTGATTGGCCTTGAGGCTGTGGCTAGCATTTTGAGAGCTTCGGCTTTCATTTTGATGAGATCTTAAGACCAAAATATTTCCTCAGGGGTCAATTGTTTCTGTGGTGTGAAAGTCACTAAATAGTTCTCTTTCAAGTAATCAGGTGGTGTGATCTTAACTTTCTTTTACACACACTCTGGGTTTTTCATTTTGTCATTTATTTTCTTCCTAGTGATTTTAGCTATTCTAGGGTATCCTTTGAATTGTGCACTATGGCCGGAACATGATTGGTTTTGATAATTTCATTACCATTATATAAGGCAGGCTGAGCTTGCTTTGCACGGGTGAGGCATAAAGGGTTCTTGTAACCATTAGCTACCTTATTCAGTTCATCATAATAGGGCTTTAGTTTACACAACATGTGAACTGTTTCAAGAGACTGGTCTTGTTTGTATAGTTTATCCTCGACCTTTTCTTTTAAAGCTTTCATGTCCAAAAATTCTTCAAGGTATTTGTTTTCTTTCTATTTAAAATCCTTTTTCAAAGACGTAACTTCTTCTACCATTGACTTGTTATGGTTGATGGTAGAAGCAAGTTGCAATTTTACAGAATGAAGTTCCTTTTTCAAATTTTCTTCCTTAATATTGCGGTCAGTGATAACTATTCTTAATTGTTCATCAATCTTTTGTTCTCTTTCCGTTAATTCAAACCTGGCCCGTCTTTCATACAGTTCAACTTGTTCCTTATATGTTGCAAGTTCAGCAGTTAGTGAATTATCAACTACTGTGTTTCGTGTTGTTTTAGAGACAGATTGGGCATGAGGTTCATACATATCATTATATATCATCATGTATGCATCATTTGGAATAGAAGATACATTGTTTTGTACAACTGACACGTCGTTGTCCTTTACATACTGATCATACAGAATCATATTACTATCACTCGTATAATCGGCATGCAAGTCAACACCGTAGTTTGGTTATACATCGTCATGCATCTCGTGTTCTTCATGATGTTCACAAATAGCATCCTGATATAGATCATGGTCGTGTACCTCAGATAGAATGTCCGAATCATACGATGGACGGGCTTCATCATAAACAGGATCTGCAGATGATAGATTAGCCATGAACATAGTTTATGCCGTGGGAGCCTCATCAACATCAGAATCAAAAGCATCACAGTCATCAGCTTGAAACACATTATCCACATTGAGTGCTAAATCATGAACAGGTTTCTCATCCACATCTTCATCAACAGTGTTGTCTTGTCCACCTGCAAGAAATAGTAACTGTTCTTCATCCAATGCCACCCCAGTAACATCTTGTCTTTGAAGTATTCAGAGTTCTGTGGTCGCTTGGGCTAAGTGCAGTTCCTTACTATGTGGCCTATACCGTTGCAGTTGTAGCACTTAACCTGCCTTGCTTGACCTGGATTGGCATTCCGGACTCTGTTCTGAGCTCCCCCATAACTAGTTGTACCTGCACCCCGTGCATTGTTACCCTGTCCTCTATTCTGTCGATCCTGAACATTCTAAACCACAACCCTGCCGTCTTGAACTGTGGCTTGGTTCCTAGGATTTGATGAAGTTCTGAGTTGATTGTTTGTTTGAGGAAGGTATGTTTTGTATGATTGGGTGAGCAGGGCAAGTATGTTGGTTAAATTCTCAATTAAGTTGTCCGTTGGAGAGAGTCATGAATCAAGTTAAGAGTTGTCAGCAAAGTGTGGTGGAACATATGCAGATGATGGATTTGTGGATGATTGTGAATTGTACTGCTAAGGTGGGACATTGGACATCAAGGCGAGAGGATCAACTGTGTATTGAGTAAATCGGTCCAACAGCACTTTGTTCTCATTGGCATGTGCCTCGTGCTGCTTTAGATAAGCATACAGTTGATCATAGTTGGAGTCCCTCAAGCCTCTGTTGAGTTTCACTGCTGTTACAAATCTACCCTATTCTGGAAACATGTTATTAACCAAACTTAGAATTCAGCTGCATTCTGGACATGGTCATCTTGATGTTACGTATGTCGTAGATGAGTTTGGCAAACCAGATATAGTAATCATGAATAGTCTCTCCTTTGTGCTGAAGAAAGTGTTTGAAGTCATCATACAGTTGTGATTTACGATCTTCTTTTGTTAATTCCGAACCTTCCAGGAGCATCTTCACATTGTCCCATATGTTCTTTGCATCAGTGTAATGATTGATAAGAGAGTAGATATCTTTTGGCAACTCTTGAAGTAGGATGTTTGTTGCCCGAATGTCAGCATTATACCTTTTCTTATCTTTAGGAGAAAGATCAGAATAGACTCGAGGTCGTTCTAGACCTAGGGCACCTTCAGTTCCTTTAGCAAGTGTTTCCCGAAAAGTCCCCATTTGAAATGGTTCTTTTATCATTTGACTTCTGAATGTTCACACATTCTCTTTTCCCAACAATACAGTCGAATTGTTGTTGCATGATGCAAAGTCAGTTCTATCAAGCATAGGTGGTCGGGTATCGGAACCGGCACATTGGATGTCTTCCGAAAGATTAGCCATCTTAATTTATTGTGAAATGATTAAGTTGATCGAACAATGATTAGTGATTGTATGTTAAAATTAATGATTGTTTGTTAGATTATATTATATGTTGTTTAATTATGATTTGGTTTGGTTGAAATAAGTTAAACAAATCTCAGTGAAGATCCTTAGACAAATCTCAATTTGTTGGAGACAAAACGCAGTGGAGAAGAAATTTTGCCAGAGTTTCTTTCTACCAAAACGCAATGAAGGTCTCAAAAATAGACATAATCGCAGGTGGCATATCGTAGAGAGAACCTTAGACAAAATTGCAGTCAATATCTGAGGACAAAACGCAGCCAAGAAATGAAATGGGCAGAGTTCCTCCTAGGCAAAACGCAATATGGGTCTTCAAATAGGCAAAACGCAGAAGCAAATCTCAACCTGTAAAATAAACCAAATCGCAATGTAGACAAAAATGTAGAGACAAAACGCATGAGACAAAATGCTAGTAATGTTGTCCTTCAAAACTGGACAAAATGCACAGTGTCCTTTTTATGACAAATACGCAGAGAGACAAAACGCCAATGAGGAATTGGCCGAGAGACAAAACGCAGTGATTGAAAAATTAGACTTTTTCCTACTAAAAAACACCTAAAATTACAACTTTTAAATGTTTTTTTGCTTGGTTTCTTTTGCAAAACTTGATCCTAGAAGGTTATAACAACTATAAAAACACCAACTTTAACATCACAAACGTGAGAATCAAAGAGTGTCAAGAATGAGACCATAAACCTTCAAAAACCAAACTTTTGATTTAATCTAACCAAGAAAACGCACACACAATCTAGCTAATCACCCCATGTGCTCTGATACCAATTGTAGTATATTGGATATCATAACACAATCAATAATCTAGGGGTTGCCCAAATTTGTAGAGAGAGAAAGTGAGTTATAGTGAGAGAAACTACACCTTATGTGTGTTTTTGATAAAATGAACAACCAACCTCTTTCCATGGATGGAAAGAGGCTTTTATACAAGAGTTTAGATGCCCTAATGGGCTATGGTATGGGCTTACAAGTGGGTAAAATACCCGGCCCAATACCATGAGTCATACGCTTACGTTTAAACTACGAGCTATGCTATTCTAGATAATACAAGGGGTGACCGAGTCTTTTTTATAAACCTAACAGTAAGCCTTTAAAGCTAGCTCAAGTGTATCAAAGAGTGTCCCTTCCACGGGTTTATTATTAACTTTGGGAACCTAAAATTTAGAACCTTTAGGTGTCGGCTGAAAACTCCCATCCTGGAGATCAGGAGGTGTAAAGTAACCCTCATAAATTGTGTCTTGGTGGTTGTGCACTGCTAGAGGAGTTAATGGTTCTCCAACAACAATAGGTGTAAAATAACCCTCATCGAGCGTATCTTGCCCATTGTCCACAGCCAAAGGAGTTAATGGTTCACCTACAACAATAGTGTTTACGGGTTAAAAGCATTTATCAAAAACATATGTGATATGTAATTAAACAAAATATATCCAAACAACCTTGATTACAACTGTAACAAGGCTGATACATTCTTCTAATCATCTTAGAAGAAACAACGGTATTACAATAGTCATGTGGTCATAATATAAATGTGAAATAAGTGTGAATGGATACTCTAACATTATTCATTCATAAAGAAAAAAGCATGATCAAATAAAAGCATTCTCAAAGACCATAATAGACTACATATAGCATATTTAAAACAGAGTATGTCAAACACGACAATATAACTGAACTTCAACTAAAACCAATTCCAAACACCCTGATACACATATAAGCAACGAAATTGTTACCTTCAGCGTAATGATCAACAACATGAATTTCTCTAGCATCATTCATGATGATTACAGAAACAAACAAAAACTGGAATTGAATGGAGAACTGATGTGGTTTATTAAAGATTTTTGTTGTATAAATAGTGCTTGTAAGATGATACGATCTAAAACCATAAAAGATACATCTCAATTGAATGATATTCTGCTGAAATTACGTGAATAAATGATTCAGTTGCAAAATTATATGAGCTAAAGAAACGGTATGTGAATTTCTTAACGGTTATGATATGTTCACATTACTAAAATACCCTCATACAAACTTATTTTTAATGTTTTTTTCTTTTCTTTTTTGTGGTTTTAAATTAATTGCCACCTGTTCTAATCCTATTGGTTATTGACTAGTTCTTATTTTTAACATTTTAAGAAATCTCTCATTTGAACTCGATTATATATATATATAGTGTTAGGTTCTTTTCAGAACCAAATAAATGTACAGAACTGCGAGAACCAATCTTACCCTTCCATATTTTGATCGACGGTTACAAATAAAAGTGGCATAAAGGTAATAAACTAGAAACTCAAGTAACATTATATAAATGATGAGAGGGCATTTATGGAATTTTATTTCACCCCTAAAAAAGCTGACAAAAAGATTAATTTACATTTCTTTTATTTTTTTTTTGCCTAATAACCGCCGCTCCTTTTCCATCTCTTTTGCATCTGCAATTCTTCATCTACCTTATCCCCACTAGTTTGTAACCATCACCCAATAACTTTCACAATTCATCATATATCGAGTCACGAGATGAATCTCACATTTCCTCCACCACCCACACAAACAATAAAAACCTTGTAGATCCGCTATTATACCATTTATCATTGAGTTAAAGTTTGAGTTTTTTATTCGATCAAATGAAGCCTTCTGATTTTGATTTCGGTTATTATGACTAGACAGTTATGTCTTCGACAAGGATAGTTATGATCATTTGATTATTATAACGTTTGGTTATTATGACAATTTGTACCTCCTATTGTGTTAACAATTACGAATAATGAGGAGACTTTAGGAACAAGTGTCCTTATGCTAAGATTGGACAGGTATGAATGACACATTTATTTTCCATGATGCATATGATTACACGTATTTTGTTTCTTTATTTCTTATACTTTTGTTGATGACATGATAATGATCAAGATGGCCCCCTCCCCCCCCTGCCCCCATCTCCCGCCCCCGCGCCCCGCGCCCGACGCCCCCCCTCCCCCCCCCCCCCCCGCTTTCTCCCCCCGCCCCCCAACTCCCCCTCTCCCCTCCCTCCCCCACCCCCCCGCACCCATCCCCTCCACCCGCCCGCCCACCGCCTCCCCCCATCCCCCTCCACCCCGCCCCCCCTACCCCCTACTCCCCCCCCGCCCCCCCCCCCCCCCCCCCCCTCCCCCCCTCCCCCCCCCCCCCCCCCCCCCCCCCCCCCTCATCCCCCCCCCAGATCTCATCGCCTGCACCCCACCCCCCCTCCCCACAGCCCCCCCCTCCCTACACCACCCCCCCCCCCCCCCCCCCCCCTATCCCCGCCCCCCCCCTCCCACCCCTCCTCCCCCACCCCCCCCCCCGCCCCCCCCCCCCCCCCTTCTTCCTCACCACTCCCCCCACCCCCTGCTCCCTCTCCACCCACACTTCCCACCACCAATCACCCCTACCCCGTCCCCCCTCCCGAGCTCTCGACCCTTCCCTCCCCCCTCCCTTCCCATCTCCCTCCCCCCCCCATCCCCCCCCCCCATCCCCTCCCCCCCCCCACCCCCCCCCCGCGGCCCCCCCCCCCCCCCCCCTCAAGCACCCCTCCGCCTCCCCCCCACACCTCCCCCACCCCCACCCAGGCTCCCCCCGTATCCCCGTCCCCCCCCCCCCCCTGCCCCCCCCCCACCCCATCCCTCCCCTCCCCCCCCCCCTCCCCCCTCCCGCCGCCCTCTCCGCCCCTCCCCCCGACCGCCCCCTCCCCCACCCCCCACAACCTCCCCATAGCCCCACCACCATCACCCCCCCTCCCCACCCCCCCGCCCCCCTCCCCCCCCCCGCCCCCCTCCCCCCTGCCCCCGCCGCTCACCCCCCCCCTTAAGCCCTGCACCCCCCCACTCTTCCCCAGTCCACCCCCCCCTTTTCAACCCCCCCCCACACCCCCCCATCCCCCGCCCCACGCCCTACAGCGCATCCCCCCCCCCCCCCCCCCACCGTCCCGCTCTCCCACCCCACCCCCCCCCCACCCCCCCGCGGTCCAACCCCCTCCCCCCCCCCCGCCCCCTTGCAACCTGCGCCTCCACCCCCCCCCCCCGCCCACCACTCCCCCACCCACCCCCCCGCCCACCTCCCTCGGACCCCCCAACGCCGTCCCCCCACCCCCCCGACATCTCTCCCCCGCTCCCTGTCTTCGCCCCCCCCATCCCCCCTCTCTCCGCCGCCCCCCCCATCCCCCCCTCTCCACACCCCCCCCCATCCCGGTCCCCCCGCCCCATTCCCCCCCCCAACCCCCACCCCTCAGCCCTCCTCCCCTCCCCCCGCGCCGCCCCGCATCCTCCCTCCCTCCCCCCCGCCACCCCGTCCCTCCCCCCCCCCACCCCCCCTCCACCACCTCCTCCTCACCTCCCCCCCCACCCCCCCCCCCCCCCCCCCCCCCCCCACACTCGCCTCCCCGCCCCCCCACCTCCATCAACCCACCCCCTCATCCTCCCCCCCCCCACGCTCCGCCCCCCTCCCCCCCCCCCCTCCCCCTGTCGCCACGCCCGCCTCCCAAGCGCCCCCCCCCCCGCTCCCCCCAACCCGCTCCCCTCCCCCCCGCCGCCCCCCCCCCTACCCCCTCCTCCCCACTCACCCTACCCCCCCCCCCCTCCCTTTCGTGTGTCCCCCGCCCCCTCCCCCTCCCCCCCCCCCCCCGCCCCCCCCCCCCCCCCGAACCCCCCGTAAGCTCCACCCCCAAACATTTAGGTAACCCACTTTAACGCCTCCTCCCGACGCAGCCCCTTGTTATATTAAGATGCGCCAAGTATTTATAATACCGGGCCAAGTTTCACCTCCCCCAGTCCATTACTTTAAACCTTATGTGTCCATCCCTTGTACTCCCCTACAGTGGTAAGTAATTATGCCTGAAATTCCATACTGCTTGACTTGCTTATGGTTCCAAAACTTGTATTACGCTTAAACGCACACCATTTTTACCCAAGGGTGATGTAATCACCGAGTTGCAAATAAGTAACCACACACTAGATACATGATTTGTAGAAATATACGCAGGTTGTCACATGTTTGGCAAAACAGAAAAATGAGAATTCGAATTACTTACAGTATGCTTAGAGCTAATACTAGAATCAACACGATTTGTGGTTTTCAGACTAGACTTAATTGTCCTAGGGTGTTCTTCTACTTCCTTCATGTTGACACTCTTAGCCGGCAGGATCCTATTTACTTGGATATTGCACCTGAGACTGTGAATCCTCAAGTTCATCGCCACTGTTTACATCACTGTACAGGAGTCACGAAGGACAATTATCCTTCTGACAATGTCCAGTTGCTCTACAGGTTTGTGTGTGTTACTTTTTGACATTGCACATTGTTCCTCAAAAGTGACTTGCTTTTTCTTAGGTAAAGAGGTAGAAGCATGCTTGTTATCTCGTGTATTTAGGGCTTTTAGACAAGTGTCAATCACATATTATAACAATTCCTCAGCAACATCTTCTGAATCTTGTACATCATTGTCTTTAGGAGAACTTTCAGAAGGTTTTTCATGTGCAGCTGGAGCAACATCTTCTACTGGAATCCTTGTCCTATGAGGTTGTAGTGGAAGCAGTATGTATTCCTGAGTAGGTCCTTTATCTTTTCCTGATGAACCTGCAACATAAGAATCTTGTGTACCTGCATCCACATTAACCTGATTTTCTACACTAACAGGAATATAGTTCATTGAATTGGTTAGAAAATCAAGATCAAACATCCAATTAGGACCAGTTCCTGCCACATTTGGTTGATCTTCAAGAAAATCAATGTGCAGATTCTCTTCTACCCTTTTGGTCCTTTTGTTGTATACTCTAAAGGCTTTACTAGTGGTAGAGTATCCAAGCAAATAACCTTCATCAGATTTCCCATCAAATTTGCCCAAGGAATCTAAGGTGTTTAAAATGGTCAAGGGGCACCCAAAAGGTCTCATAAAACTAATACTAGGTGATTTACCTATTAATAGTTCATAAGGTGTCTTATTTTGAGGTTTGGTCACTAATACCCTATTCAGTACATAGCAGGCAGTATTTACTGCCTCTGCCCAAAATGGGATAGGTAAAAGTGAGTCTGCTAACATAGTTCTAGCTGCCTCAATTAGGGTCCTGTTTTTCCTTTCTGCAACACCATTCTGCTGTGGAGTTCTAGCCACACTAAACTCCCTTTTTATTCCTTTCTTAGCACAGAATTCATTCATAGCATGGTTCTTAAACTCTGTCCCATTATCACATCTAATGATTTTAACATTATGATTCAATTGGTTTTCTAAGCCTATGATAAATTTACAAAGGATTTCAGATGTTTCATCCTTGGTAGCTAAGAAAAATACCCAACTAAATCTGCTGAAATCATCAGTCACAACCAAACAGTACCTTTTCTTGTTAATACTTTCTACAAAGACAGGTCCAAATAAGTCCATATGAAGTAATTCTAGGGGCTTTCTGATGATTCTTACTAACTTGGCCTTACAGGAGGCCTTATGTTGCTTACCCTTCTTGCAAGCAACACAAGTGTGGTCATTCACAAAAACTTTTGAAGGTAAGCCTCTAACTAGGTGACCTTTAACAAGTTTGTTTATATTTTTGAAATTCACATGACCTAATCTCCTGTGCTATAATTTAGACTCATCTGCTGTTGCATTTGCATATAAACAAGTTATACCTCCAGAGGGAATAATATTCTTTAAGTCCAAGCTGTACACATTATCCTTTCTAGGAGCTTTAAGTACAACTTGACTTTTATCAAGAAGCTTAAAGCTAGGAGACAAGATAAGACATTCAGTCTCGGTAAAAAGGACGCTATTTTTCTTGTCACACATTTGTGAGACAGAGAAAAGGTTAAACTTAAGTTCATCTGTTAGCCTCAAAATATTGAGCCGAACAGGAAGTTCGTTCATTACGTGTACGAGTCACGTACCTTTAACGTGACGGGGTATATAAGCTTTTTCTTCTTTAGAAAAAGCTAGTTGTTTCATTACATAAAAATCTTCTTTTTCTCATTCTCTCTAACCTCTCACTTTCTTTATCTCTTTTCTAGTTCAATTCGTGTTGTGTTATATGAAGTGTATGTGTTAACGGGATCCAGCAATTGGCATCAGAGCTACGTGTGGATTCGTGGTCGATTCTTGTGGTTCAAAAAGATCAAATTCGTATGTCATTTGAAGCGGAGATCCGTACTGTCTTGGACACATGTATCCAGGTAATTCCCTAAGGTCCTCCAAACTCATCTTTGACTTTTTAAGGTCAGTGTCCAGCTTACCCTTACCAATATTAACTACTAAGTACTATTGCTCTTCTCCAGCATAGTCATTGTTTTTTAACCACCAAAAGTATTTAAACCTATCTTGTTTTATAAGTCTTTGGTCTAAAAGCTGGTTTTGTGTATGTAAGACCACTTGATCGGGACCATGAGCCTATTGGTCTTACATTGTCCAATCCTTGGGTAAATAGATCTAGAAAGCATAACCAGCCTAACAATACTAAATTTGGACTAGTAGTACTAACAGCTAGCAGATTAATACTTGGACTAGCATACTAACAGCCTAGCAGTAGCAAAGACACTTAGCCAATTGTACAAATGCTTGGCCCATACATTACTAAACAAATGCCCATTCTTGCTTAGTACTTCCTGATGGGACAAAAGTCTTACTTAAATGTAGGTATTTTGAAAAGTTTTGATGATTAACCCTTTTGGTATTATCCCATACTGGTTTGCCCTCCTTTTTACCAGTATTAGCCACATTTTTTAGATTAGACTCTTGACACTTTTTGTCATGGAAATTATAGTCTTTGATCAAGTGATCATAAACCTTTTTTCAAACAAACAAGCTTTTACTTTCCTAAACCCAACTCTTTATTAAGATAATTTTTGAACCACTTTATTAGTCTCTAGTCTCAGTCTAACATTTGCAACTCCGAGACACTTCCTTCTCAATCACTGAGGTCCAATCCTCAATGATAACACTATCTCTGTTAATCTTAGGATTAGACACAACTGACTGACTTAGGCTTTTTAGTATTTGCATCATTTGTTTTACCCGCAGTCTCACCTGTTTTATATTAAGCCAGTGTTTTGTGACTCTATGGATTTTTATTCCTATGGCCTTATTTCATCTAACCCAACAAAAATATAATCCATCTCTTGGGGTTAAGAAGTTCCCTGTAATAGGAGGGGGACAACTTTATACCTATTCTTTGAAAATCTATCATTTTCTGGTATATGCTCATCATCACTTGATCTACCATCAAAAATACTCAGAATGTTCTCACTACAGTTTCATGATTGTGCTACTATAAATTCATATCATTGTGAGCTAATAACCAAAGACCATTATTATCTCTACACTCATTTAACTTTTAAAAGTATTTCCTCAAGATTCTTGATCGTTCTATTCTTCATCTATTATCATCTTATCTTTAATTTCATCTCTGTTATATTTAACAGCCTTCTCTAATTCCAGATTTAAGTTGTTAATCTTTATTTCTCTACATTTAAAAGCTCATAATTCTGAAATTGATATTTCTCACCCCAAGCTAACTCATTTTTTTCATGTCTAATAATCCTGGATTCTAGTGACTCTAATGCTATTTTATAACCCCTAATTTCTAGTTTTGATTTGTTATGCTTTTCTCTTTCAGTATCATAGTTCTTTTGAAGACATTTAAATGATTCAAGACATTTAGAACATTGTTGTACCTCACTGTCAGAAGAACTTGATGAGCTTGAAGAGGAGATGGCCATCAAAGCATAGTTGACTGGTTCTACTTCAAAATCATTGCTCCAATCATAGCCTCCTAGACCATCTTGAGCCACCAGTGCCTGTGATGAAGATTCATTAGTTGGCGCATTGCTCCTACCATTGTCACCATAAGATCTTCTTCCTTGACTCCTTCCAGATCTACATTCTCTAGCAAAATGCCCTTTTATGTGATAGTTGTGGCACTCAATCTTTTACTTGTCAAGAGAAACATGTCGTTTTTCTTTGAAGTCCATATTCCTTCCTATTCTTTGAATGAACTTCTTTACTTTGACAGTCAACATAGCCACATGCCATCGAAGGTCCAGTTCCTCTAAGTCATCTTCATCTATCTGCTGAAAATCCCCATTCTCAAGTTGAGGACTGGTTGTTGGTTGTGTAAGGAAGGAGTAAGCTATATCATGAGCACATGGAGTAGATAAAACTTAATTAATTCCACCAGCAGTACTAACCCCAAAATCTCCACTGGAAGTACTAACTTCATTAGTACTGCCAGTATTTTCACAGGAGAGAAAAGCTAAATTCTGAGAAGCAGAGTTGGAACCTGAAGACCTTTTCAATTCATCTTCATACACTCTAAGATTGTTGTAAAGGTCATCAATATCAATCTCATTAATGTCTGGCTTATTTCTCATGATGAGGGTAATCTGATTCCATAAAGAAGGAAGACTTCTAAGGAACTTCTGGTTAATGTCTTCCTTTGAAATTGGAGTACCATGAACCTCCAATTGACTTATCAGTTTCTGGAATCTATCATAAGCTTTGTCCAAGCTTTCATTTGATGCAGTAGAAAAATTTTCAAATTGATGTTTTAGAACATTTTTCTGCATTTTCTTGGATTCTATATTAC
Source organism: Tanacetum coccineum (assembly GCA_026074375.1). Lineage (NCBI taxonomy): Eukaryota > Viridiplantae > Streptophyta > Magnoliopsida > Asterales > Asteraceae > Tanacetum > Tanacetum coccineum. The sequence continues at coordinate 11,296 of BQNB010086677.1, read as the reverse complement.
CACCAAATCTTGATTTGATTGCCTTCCAGAGTGATTTAGCATCAGCAACATTGTGAAACTTGAGGAGGTATTCATCAGGTTTTGCTAAAAGCAAGATGCTTTTAACTCTTTTGTTACCTTCATTCAGCCCAGTGTTTGTGCAGTCTTAGGATAGGAGGCGCAGAAGTTTTTCACCGTTGTTGGTGCAGGGCTCTTTTCTAAATCTCCATTGACATAACAAATCCCATAGATTATGGTCTCGTAGACAGATATATTGGCGCATTCTCATGCTCCATATATCGTACTCTCCCTTCCTGATGATGGGGATCTTCATTGCAGTGATTGTGGGTGGAGGAATGTCTTGTTTCAGCCATCATTACAGTCGAGTTCACTCTCATCTTTAATCAGAGTTTTTCCACAGCAAGCTACTATACACTTGTTGGATCGATTAACTGAATAGATCTAAACCTTCAGCTTGTAAAGGGTTTGTTGCCTAGATAGAAATTCTAAAGTAACAATGATGAAACACTGAGGTGAGACACTAAATTATTATGCGGAATCTTACAATTACGCTAAAAGAACAATAAAGAATACCACAAAAGAACTTTAGATTAAACTTTGAATCTGCCTAGGTTACAGATTACAAACTATGATTACTATTCGATCTCTATGATCTTGTGTAGAACTATATCTACTGACTATGCCTAGGGTTCCTTTTATAGACTAAGGAAACCCTAATGGGCTTTATAAAACGCGTATAAAGATAATGCATATCCTTTCCTAAGATATCTCATGCATATCTTTAACTCTAACTAATTTCTGCGTAAGCAGACTTAACTATTACATAAGCAGTATTAACTTTTTAACACTACCAGTACTAACTATGATAATCCTTCTACCAGTGTAACTATTATACTATCAGAACTAACTATAATACTAACAGAATTAAGTCTGTTATACAAAATTCCTAACACTTTTGGCAACCCTTGAAGTAAGATGTTTGTTGCCCGAATGTTAGCATTGTACATTTCCTTATCTTCAGGTGACATGTCAGAATAGACACGAGGTCGTTCAGGACCAAGATGTAAGGCACCTTCAGTACCTTCAGCAAGTGTTTCCCGAAAAGTTCCCATCTGAAAAGGTCCTTCATCAATTGACTTCAAGATATTTACCCTATTCTCTTTACCCCGATAATACAGTCGAATTCGTTGTTGCCATGATGCAAAGTCAGTCCTATCAAGCATAGGTGGTCAGGTAATGCGGAAAACCGCTGCACATTGGATGCACATGTTGGATATCTTCTAAAGATTATCTATCCTTAATTGATTGTGAAATGATAAGTTTGATCGAACAATGATTATTGATTGAATGTTAAAAGTGGGTGATTAAATTTTTTTGAAATGGTGGAATTGTTGCAACAGTTTGTTAGGTACATCCACATCTCGCTGCAATGTAACTCGCTGAAGAGACGATGATAACCCGCAGTCAAGAAACAAATTGGACAGAGTTCCTGTTTACAATTCGCTAGAAAAAGTCTTCAAATAACCTGTAACTCGCTAGACTTAACTCGCTGGAAGAGGATTATTAACTCGCTAGCAAGAATTGAAATGGACAGGGTTCCTATTCATAAGTCGCTAGAGAATTGTCTTCAACTCGCTACCTGTAACTCGCTATAACCAACTCGCTACCTGTAACTCGCTAGTTCCAACTCGCTACCTGCAAGAAAAGTTAACTCGCTGCCTAACTCGCTACCTGCACAAGACGACAAGTCCGCTACACCGTACTTTTATCTTTTCTAACACACAGTGTACTATTCTTACAACTCGCAAGTACAGTAACTTAACTCGCTACGAAGATCTTCAAACAGTGACCTAACTAGCTAGATTGAAAATTTTGGTTTTTCACCTAAAAATCACCCTTTTGAACGTTTTTGCCTCGTTTCTTCTGCACAACTTGGTACTAAAAGGCTATAGCAACTATAAAAACATGAACTTTAACATCACTAACGTCAAGATCAAAGAAAACCAAGAACAAACTATAAACCATTCAAAAACAAAAAACCAAACTTTGACCTAAACTACCAAGAAAATGCACACCCAATCTAGCTAGCATCCTAGTGCTCTGATACCAATTGTAGGATATTGAAAATCATAACATGATCGAATGACTAGTGGATTAGCCAAGTTCTAGAGAGAGAAAGTAAGAGAGAACTTTCTAGTAAGAGAAAATGAACTGTAAAAAATGAAATGACTAACTACCGCTTCCATGGCATTGGAAGAGGGCTTTTATAGATAACTACTAAACGCAAAGCCTAATAGTGTAAATGGCTAACAACCAACATCAAGGAAGGGACTTGGTATTAATACCCTTGCCACTTACCGAAACATTATACATTAACTTCTTAACTACGAGCCACAATAAAACGATAAAAATACACCGGGTGACCAAGGTCTTTTTTTTCTAATAATCTAACAAAATGTTGGATACTGACAGATGAGGCCTTATGAATTGGGCACTGAAAAATAACCTTAAAAGAGTGAATAAGCAGAGAAGCCTAATATAGATAGGAGTACGAGAAATAGAATAAGAGACTAGACTAGGAATGCCTTTTGCAACAACCACTAACCCGTAATGAGAGGTAGTATAATGGCACAATTCCTAAGTGTGTAATGCAGTAACCTAACCTGCACCACCCACCAGAGATACCTTGTTAGGCATGCTTTAACTAGGCCGCCCAGGACATATATGGCAAAGCCTATAGAGTGGCTCCCTTAGGAGGAGAACCCGGTGAAAAGCTAGGCAACCCAACTGTTGCTCCTGTAGAATTATGAGAGAGGGGGAACCGATCATTTATAAGGTAGGCATGTCCTACGGTTGAACCAACACCAAGGCCAGGGGGAAAACCGACAACACTAATATTGTTATCAATAAAGGGGACAAGGCATTGAAACAACGTAAACCAGACACGTGGAAGGGCGTTAATGCTAGGACAGAAGCTCGCCAAGACTCGAACATCATTATGGGTACATTCACTTTAAATGATCACTATGCTACAACTCTATTCGATTTTGGTGCCGACTATAGTTTTGTTTCCACTACTTTTATACCTCTGTTAGGCATAGTGCCCAGTGATCTAGGATTCAGTTATGAGATTAAGATAACTAGCGGGAAGCTAGTAGAGATTGATAAAGTTATTAGGAGTTGCAAACTAGAAATAGAAGGTCACATGTTTGATAACAATTTGATACCATTTAAAAGCAAGAGTTTCGATGGGATTATAGGAATGGACTGGTTGTCCAACCATAAGGATGAAATAATTTATCATAAGAAGGTAGTTAGAATACCCCTACCAAATGGCAAAGTACTTAGAGTTATAAAAGAAAGACCGGAAGAGAACATGGGACATCTATTGAGTGCTAAGGCCAAGGAACAAAAACAAGAGGAGATTGTTGTGGTTAGAGACTTTCCCGAGGTATTTCCGGATGACCTATCAGGATTACCACCTATTCGAGAAATCAAATTTCGTATTGAGTTAATCCCTGGAGCAATACCGGTTACAAAATCTCTCTATCGTTTGGCACCTTCTAAAATGGAGGAGTTTTCGAGTCAACTCAAAGAACTCCAGGACAAAGGTTTCATTCGACCAAGCTCGTCGCCTTGGGGACCACTAGTAATTATTTTATTTTTTTTTTGTTAAGAGAAGGATGGTTCCTTTTAGGAAGTCATCGATTATAGAGAGCTGAACATAGTTGACCATTAAGAACCGTGTTATCCACTCTTAGATAGACGACCAGTTTGATCAACTTCAAGGATCATAATTCTTCTCTAAGATAAATCTTAGGTTCGGATACCACCAACTGAGAGTGCATGAGGATGGCATTCCAAAGACTATGTTTAGAACTCGTTATGGACATTTTGAGTTCACTGTAATTCCCTTTGGTCTGACTAACGCACCATCGGTATTTATAGATTTGATGAATCGAGTGTTGTAGCCTATCTTGACAATTTGATGATAGTGTTCATTGAAGATGAATTGGCAAGTATGAAGGTGTAAATGAAGAGCACTTGGGCAGTCTTAAGAAACTCCTCAAGGAAGAGAAACTGTATGCTAAGTTTTCCAAGTGCGAATTCTGGTTGCGATACAGTTTCTTGGACATGGTGATTATAAAGATGCATCAAGTAACCCTAGTAAGATTGAAAGCTGTTAAAAAATTGGGAAGCCCCTAGAACCACCGTCTGAAGTTCGATCATTCTTATGTCTGTCATATTATTCGCAAGGTATCCATAGAGCACTTTCTAAGATTGCTAAATCCCAGACTATTTGACTCAAGAGTAAGACTTTGATTGGGGGTTACGGAGAGGAAAGTGGCATTTTCAAACGTATGAAGGATCAGTTTTGTAATGCACCTGTCTAGCTCTCCCTAAAAGACCAAAAGATTTTGTGTGTACGTGATGCGTCCGACTTAGGACAGAGGTTGTGTGTTGATGCAGAGAAGGTAAAGTTATAAACATATGCATCTCGGCAGTTGAAATCATGAGAATAATTACACACCTATGATTTGGAAATAGGGTGGCAGGTTTGTGTTGCACAATTAAGATTAGAGAACATTATTTGTATGGGACAAAGAGTGTCATATATACCGATTGTAAGAACTAAGATCACTTTCACTTTACCATTTGAACCAAGAAAAATAGATACGAGAAAAAATGAAGAAAAGTAGAGAGAAGAAAAAGAGAATGGTTAATTTCTTATAAAATGAGAAAAACAAAATGAACCAACACCCCACTCCACACATGGAGAGGGTTAATATATACTTACAAACCATGAGGCTTACATGCCTATGGGATTTCATATAAGGTCGGAGATAACTTGGCTTGGGATCACTTAGCTATTAGAGCCCATAGAAAACCGAGACCCATTAGGCTTAACATAAGCGCGTACCATTTACCTTTCTAGCCTATTACAACATACATAAATAAAGAGTCAAGACCTAATATTCAAATGAACGAACTAATATATTAGTTCGACTTAATATTTGGAGGCTACAATCTCCTCGTCGAAGTGATTTCAATTGTGGCCACTCCTTCATGAGATCAAAATAAGATTGCTTTTGTCGGTTAAGCTCTTGTGATCTTGTCTAATGTCCGTTTTATTGTATAGGCTTGATTTCCTTCATGAATGTGTTGAGTCTTGAGTGATCTTGATGCCTTTGTCATTTTTCTTTCGTACTTCGACTTTACATCAGAGAATCTTTAAATATTTATCCTTCAATCTTGATCGTATTTGCCACTTTGCGATCTTGTGTCTTGACCAACATGCTCATACTTTGCATCATCTTGAAAGCTCTCTAATAATCTCCCCGAAGCTTGGTTTTTGAGGAGTTATCTTTAATATCAGAGTTTGCGGAAGTCTTTGTCTTTAATTCTTGAGCTTTTTTGAAATTTTGAACTCTAATGGCTTATGAATAATGTCCCTTTGTAGTTTGAGCAATAGTAAGTGGTAATGAAACGGATAAGCTGAAATAGCTTGCAACACCATCGTTTGTACCTGCATTTGAATGTTAGTGATAAACAACAGATACGGACAAATATCGCTTTGTCATTCGTCGAGATTCGGTTGCATTAACCTCCAGTTTTGACCATTTAACAATATAAATACTGTTCCTGTGATCAGGTAGGTTCAATTTAAAAGAAACTCCTTGACAAGGTTTCCAGCTCAAAGTGTTAGATCATCTAACGCAGATGCATTAGATTCACCGTACTTGCTTGTTCTCAATATCGGAACGTCTCAAAGCAGACAACACGATATGAGTGAATCAGATAGTTACTATCTTTTTTATTGAGTCATCAATTCATTTACTGGACCATTATTGATATCCAGTTAACACAAGCTTGATTCATATAGAATCTTGCAAGTCACCTACCAAGAGCTTGTTTGATGTTGGCTCAAGCAGGATTTCCATCTTCAATGTGAATACTTGAGTATCACTCGGATGTTCTGGCAAAATCACAAGGATAATTGATGACATCAAATAACGTCACTTTATTATATCATTTATCCTATCTATTTTGCCCATTTTTATATAATTATTGCATTATTTGGTAATTAATTGCTTTAAAGTTGATAAATGCAGTAATTCAATAGTGTTTTGTGAAGACAAGCTAAAAGGCACATAATTTGGAGCTAAACGAAGACATTTGTAAGAATTGCTAAAATTTCACCAATACGAGCCTAATCCACTTAAGAGATACGGCGTATCTAACCAAGACTTTCACAAAGAAAAAGCATTGATTGACCAATTCCTAATACGCTATTCACATTGTCCTACTAAACGCCGAATCCATGAAGATAACTAATCGAAAATACAGTAATAACAAAGTAAATAGGGAATGATATAAAAGATTTATTATGACGTAGCGCACACTCCAAGGAATCCATCCCATACGCCAATCGACCTTGTGGATACGCGCATCGAGTCTTTTTCATACACTATAAATTGAAGACACAAAACGTGTTTTCAAAATGTGCAATAATCATCATTCTTATACATACTCAACTAAAAGACGAATTTTAGAAGAAAGATCAGCCACCAAGGTCAAGCATTGATTCACGAATCCATAGAAAGACACAAGTATATTTTCTCTCCTTAATCATAGATCGATTTCAATTTTTGGATTACGCTAGTAAATACAATGGTGTGGCTAATACCCTCGGGATATTAGCCATCTTAATGAAAGTTCAATGTTTGGCTTGTTTCAAAATCGATTTTCTTAAATTTATACGTTGATTGTTTTAATTATGTTATCACCCATACTTGTTTTTTGTGTTTCAATATTCCACCTATCATTTCAAACTGGATCTAATAGAAGACGGACCAAATTAATCTAATATCGGGATAGCTTCTCTCCATAATCGTGGTTTTAAATAACATGTACAATAGGATCACAAATAACGTTCTGTCTTTGTCTTGAAATTATAAGCTTAGTTATACCGTAGGTGACCCATTATAGTATGTCCGCAATCATGCTCTTAATTACTGATAAGATGGGAGATAGTGGAGCTACCATTAAATCAAACACCGTTCAAACAATAAGTGGGGTCCAGTCCTTTTGTCTAGGGTATTAAACAAGATCACCACGCATTAATTCCCTAAGATAGATGTATAATTAAAACTAAAGCTCTTTATGCGGATGCGTTAATTGTGACAAGATTAAATCGGTCCTAGGTCTTAGGATATGTCCCGCCTAATTCTTAAGAATGAGAGCCGCATTGAGAAAGTAAATATTGCACTATAAACCAACAAAACCAGCATTGAATCGATTTAATATGGCTACTACGTTTTTCTATCATTTGCTTGTACCATAGTATTTCTATCTTTCTACTAATCTCCCTTTTTGTATTTTATTGTGTATTGAATTGGTATTTGTTTCCACCAAACATGTGTCAGTCTCTTAGACTGAAAACCCCCATATCATTAGACAACGTACATAGCATAGGTTTAACCAGTAAATAGACTAATTAAAATACTGATAGAATATAGGATTAATGTTCTACTCTTAGTGTTTGACACCCTACTTACCGCAAACTCCATCTTGACTGGGTACACTGCTCGTTAAAGTGTTGTTTTAGGTTTGTCGGCTAAATATAAATTTAAAACTTGATAATCAAATAATTGACCCTACACGACAGCACATCAGGTTTTTGGCGCCGTTGTCGAGGAATGAAATAATTAAACCTTATTCTTATTTGTATATCTAACCATCAATTTAAATTAGTTTAGTATAATCTAACTATTTAAATTCTGTTTGTATTTATTTGCATTGTGTGTTTTAAATTGTGTGTTTAAATTCCCATATTTAATTATTTTTAAATAGTATTCTGTTTTGACTGATCACCTGATACACCGTATCCACCAGTTGGATACAACGTATCAAACCTTCTGATCAAAACAGTGTATTGAGTTTATACTGTCTAAACGGTCGTAACTGTTTTACCAAACATATGTCTATTCAGTTAAACACTAAACGGCGTACAAGAATCAAGTATACCTATAACGACGTATTCAAACTAATTTAATATGGGCGTATCATCATCTATACAGTACAAACAGCAATAATTTTCATTTTGATTTCCTGTTTTGTGTGTTCCCTTCTCCCTAGGGCACATCCTACTGATTATTTATGCTAAATTGCAGGAAACCGTTGACAAAGAAACTCACATGGCAGAACAAAATGACTACATCACTGCTACCCGAAAGAATTTCCGTCCTCTAATGACAACGAAGGAAGAATTTTTTGGGGTTCGAGAAATGTATCGATGAAATACAAGGAACAACCTTAGTGAAGAATACGCATGATAACTTATTATAGGGAATGATGGGGAAAACGCATACGAACACATAAAAATTTCGAAAATGTTGAGTCGATCAAAATCAATGGGTTGACTTAAGACCGATTCAGGCTTAGTATTTTCCCTGTTTCACGTCGTGAAGCTGCATATGAATGGTATTACAAATGGAGTAATAAGGCTCAATCACGTACTCTTGGGATGACAAGCTTGTAAATTTATCCCTAATAATTCCACCAACTATTCTAATCACAATGAAAGAAGAACCTAGAAGGATGAAAATCCAACTGAAATAGACAATGTCCCTGAAAATCTTTAGGATCGAATGAAACCCTTATTTTGACTTTGAAACACCCTTTGTGGCGAGCATACCACAATTTAACTGCCTACAAAATATCGACATGATACACAAAGACCTGTTCACGTTAAAATCGAGATATCACAAAACCAACAAAACTTATGATGAATATGAACTAGAGATGAATAATAACACAGCAAGGGTGCTGAAGAACCGTGTCAGTAAAATAGGATAACCATAACCAACATGAGATCGTAAATGTATGAACCATATACCTGCTTTAAAGAATGGAAAAACTATATGGCCCACAAGTACTTCTGATATTATTATGGGATTCCTGTACTGGTAAGGAAACTGCCAAGAATTGTTCCGTATGAAGCATGAACTGATTTTCAAGAACACAGGTGGTATGAGTGACAATCTGATGGTAAACTACAGGAATGAAACCTGACGATGAAACCTAGCACAAAACGAACTAAAATACACGGAACAAGAGGAGACCGCGACTCTCAGCAGGGTGGTTAAAGATCTGCAGATTCTTAAAGAGCTGCATAGACAAACTTTCACGTAGTCAAGAATATGAATACTAGGTAACATCTACAAAGAATTGCTGGTTGAAAGTGAATGCTCACAGAGATTACTCACTTACTCGTACTGAAAATATTGTGACGGAGGACCAAATGTGAATATAAATAACTAAATGGGCAAGTAATACCATATCCTTGACATCAACGTAACATTTTAGGAAGGGATTGATGAAAGCAACAACCACGGATTTGTACACAAAAAATCAAGGGACATATGGTGTAAACCAATACCTGTACGCATCAAATGCAAAGTCAAGAGATTCAAGATATGAAGTACTCATTCGATGATGACAAGGAGATACCTACAATAAAAGTCCTGATGCCACAAACAGCAAAGAAGCCGTCGATCATATCGAGAACTTTTAACATCACATTAATAAAGGATGGTGTAAATCACCCCCATTTTTACAATATAGCAAGCGGAAGCTAATCTGGGTGAATTACTTCAAAGGTAAACAGACAATCATAATAGATAGAAAAACGACTTATCAAAGAGACGTTTTTGGAAAATTTAGTTATCATGTCATAAAATCCATAGTTTTACAAAATGCAGTCCCACAATACAAAACATAAAGTGTGAATGATACAGTCACCAAATTCAGTCCAGCCCACCGTGCCGTAATGCTCAATTACCTGAGAATAAACATGTTAAAAAGAAGTCAACACAAAGGTTGAGTGAAAATCATAAGTTTGAGATAAACAGTTTGAATACAAGCCTAGTTAATAATTGTATGAACAGCAAATTATTATCGAAAATATGTAATGTTATCATCACCCTTATTTATAATGATTGGCAACGAATGCACAATTATCCATAGTAACAGTATGTAATACATAGCTTATAGACTTGTTTTGTCTGATGGTCTTGTCTGTCTTGTTCCTTGTCCTATAAGCACATCAGCACTAACACATTATCAAACAAAAGTCAATTTAGGTCTTGACGAGCTTATAATATCACCATAAAAACAACCCAAAGTTAATTTAACGACTTGAATCAATTTAACGGACTTGAAGTCAATTTAATGACTTGTAGGATTTGTAATATTAACACATTAATATCCAAAGTCAAATTAACGACTTGAAGTCAATTTAACGACTTGTAGGATAGATAACTTAGTCAGCAATTGTAATGATATGTCAGGATAACATGTAATTTGGAAAACACTTGTATTTGTAATTTATAGCATGTATCCCCCTTACGGGTTTATGAAAAGATTAAAATGTGAGGCTATGAACTCACTAAGTCCTTAAAAAGTAATCACGTTGTTATAAGATAAACGAGTATATAAAAGAGTTTGTAACAAGCATGTATCCCCCTCGCTGGTTTATAAAACATGTAAAATAAGTAAAGGCGAGGTTATGAACTTCACCTGATAGGTAGATGCAATAAATATTTCAGAATGAAAGCTGACGACCTTATCAAAATCTTAACAGGGAAGGTTGATATAGGAAATGATAGTAAACAGCCACGTCACGCAACCTGAGTAAATATGTCAAGTCATAGGAAGATTGTACTTTAGAAATTTGGTTTTAAGAGTTATGAGTTTGATTAGAGAGTTTGGAATTATTGTATCACCGTTCTGGCCATCATAATACAAAAGTCATTCAGTAAATGCTTGAGGAGCTAGGGCACTTTAAATCGTAAACCCAACAACTCAGTCAGAATGTAATACCAAGATGAAACCCCTTAATATGAAGCTCCCTAGTATTGTGGTACAATAGAGATCCGGATGATCGGTTTTAAGCGTTTTATTCAATATCTGGAAATGTTAAGCACAACAAGCGTTCATTAAAGTTATGTCTGGTAATGTTTTGAATGCATTTCTATACTTTTTCAAAATGTTACATTTTAGACCCTTGAGTTTGAAAAGTGGTAAAATATACCCTTGGAGTTTGTACTTTTACGACTTTGGTCCTTCAACTTTTAAAGATATACAAAGTAAACCTTGCACTTTGAAAAGTGACATAATAGACCCTTGTAGTTATAAATTTGATAAAATGACATTTTCAGTCCTTTTAGTTATAAGTTTCCGAAAGTTACGATATATACCCCTTGCATGGATAATATTTACAAAACATGTCCAA